>PVKM010012285.1:0-31891 GCA_004027735.1 Carollia perspicillata | reverse complement strand
TTTGTTTTGTTGTTTAGGTTCCTGTTAAAGGTGAGATCATATGGTATTTGTCTTTCACCCCTGGCTTGTTACACTTAGCATGATTGTTTCCAGTTCCATCCATGCTGTCTCATAGGGTAGGAGCTTCTTCTTTCTTTCTGCTGCATAGAATTCCATTGTGTATATGTACCATAGTTTTTTGATCCATTCATTTCCTGATGGGCACCTAGGTTGCTTCTAGCACTTGGCTATTGTAAATTGTGCTGCTATAAACATTGGGATGCATCGGTTCTTTTGGATTGGTGTTTCTGGGTTCTTAGGATATAATCCTAGCAGTGGAATTGCCAGGTCAAAAGGCACATCCATTTTTAGTTTTCTGAGAAAATTCCATACTGTTTTCCATAGTGGCTGTACCAGTCTGCAATCCCACCAACAGTGTACTAGGGTTCCCTTTTCTCCACAACCTCTCCAACACTCGTTGTTTGTTGCTTTGTTTATGATGGCCATTCTGACCAGTGTGAAGTGGTATCTCATTGTGGTTTTAATTTGCATCTCTCTGATAGCTAGCGATTGAATATCAGTCTTGACAGACTCTTAAGAATCTCTACATTTATATTGTGGACAGGTGCTGAAATTTAATTGTGGCCAATAGTGTTAAAATTGTAAGATTTGGAAAGGAAGGGTATACTTAAAATATTGCCTAAAATTGATTTTAGAGTATCCGTGAGTTTCCTTTATGTATATCACCTATATCATCTGTTCTTATAAGTGTTCTTGGTATTTGACCTTTCTCTTGTTTAGTGTTTCCCACTTCTTAGTTATGCAATGTGGTGACAATGTACATGGGTGAAACTCATTTTTTTCTTTTAAAGCATTTGATCATGTTATTTCACCAAAATTACCATTGATGATTTCTGAGCATCTGTAACTAGAGTCATCTTCATATACACTGTTGATCCTTCGGGAAATCTAAGTTTGTCAGGTGAACTTTTCTGACTCAGCTTTGCCCCACATTTTTGGTAGACATAGGTAGGACATGTATAGAATTAAAAACAATGTTATATACATTAACACTGTGATCATGGAGTCCCAGAGTTACAAGGGACTTGAAAGATCATCTAACTTACTCGATATTTGAATTCTTTGGCCCTGTCGCCAATGTTTGTTTATTTACATTTTCATGCAATCACTGGACACACATCCACTGTCTAACTTATAATTCATCTAGCACCATGGTATAGGGCATCAGAGTAAAAGATACAGGTCATTCTCATAAGGAGCTTGTGAGTTTGTAGGAGGTACAGAACACCAGGAATTTCATGTGTACTCCAGCTCTTACCTTGAACAGTTTTAGAGTTCTTCAGTTATTTAGTTTGCTTCCATTTCTTTATCGGTGCAGTATGGTTATGGTATACAAGGAGAAATTAAGTTTTATCTTTGAAACATTGACCATATTATTTCACTAAGAGTAAGCTTGGTCTATTCCCTGAATCTGAAGTCTAACACACAGTAACTTTGGGGATTTACACCACCTAAAAAGGATTTCTAGCATCAAAAATTGCATGGTATATAATAGGTGCCCTGATGATCCTGATTCTATGCCTCTCGATAAGCTCCAGTTTATCATCATCCCTGTGTAGGAGCTTGCCTGGTATCAAACAAATCCAGGTTTGGGCAAATAAACGCAGAGTAAAATACTCTTAGAGTTTAGAGTTTTCTGTGAGGTCCTGAAGAGGTCACTTTATCTCTCTGCACAGTAACATTTGGTTAACTTTTCTTGCGACTGCTGTTTATAACGTATTTTGAAAAAGGAACTTTATAATTTCACAGTAGGAATTTTCCTCTCTAAATGTTAACCAGACTCTTAGGATGTTTCTGAGAGGTTTTTGCCTGCATTCTAAATTAAGTCTCCAGTTGGTCTAGATTCAATTAAATTGATTGAAGCACTTTCACAGGTAGATTTCACAGGATGTAACTATATGCTCAAAGGTCTTTTTTTGTTTAAGAGTTTTAAATGCAACCTTGTTCACAGTTATAGTCTGTGTGCTAGTATAGTGAAGAGATATGCGTTTACTGGTCCCCAGACAGTTCTTACTGTCCTTTTGCTGCTCATGCAAACCCCCCTCATCATATCCAGTCAGGAACCTCACTGAGTTGATCTATGCAAAGATTTATTTCTTCATTTATTCACCAGACACACCTTGAAGACTTTCTGAAAACTATAAGGAATAGTAAGAGGAATCAGGTATAGTCACTAACATCATATGAACTGACCATCTTAGTTCCACATTATCTTTTCCCCATCCCTTCTGTCACTGCCAAGATTTAAGAGGCTTGTTTTGAACACCTGGATTTTTGTAATCTCCCACCTGGTGTCTCAACCTCCCTTTACTAGAGCCCCTGATCATTACACAGAAATTTTCAAGAAACATGCTTATGATAATATCTTGTTTGTTCCCCAGAAAAACCTTTCTAACTTCCTAACTGTGTACAAAAGCACTTTTAAATGGCCTGAAGATGGCTATAATTTCCCGAGATCTTGTTCTATCAATCTCTTCCTCCTCCTCTCTCACTGAGGGCGTTTATCCACGGCCCCCACACTGAGTGCCGCATTAGATCCAGGCCAGGGACGGTGAGATGGGAAGGACTTCCATAGGAGCAGCCGGGGGCGGTGAGCACAGGAGCAAAGGAGTGGAGATGGAAAGCTGTGTGGTTGCATGTCCCTGCACTTCTGTTTTTTGCTTCTTTTCACTTCATGAAGTCAGTTAAACATGGAGCAGTAGGAAAGCTTAGTTTCCTTTTTAAAATCTAAGATTAGGACAGACGAAGTGCTCGTGCTGGAGGGATGACATTAAAATGTGTGTCTGCAGCTCCCAGCCTTCCCCATGAGAGATTGTTCAGTCCAAGTGGTCCTAGACCTCAGGGGGAAAATGTTCAATGGATGTTGTTATATTAAGTCTTTTTCCCATTTGTAAGTCATTCAATTCTGTTTCACCATAAGATTTTCTTCTTATTTTTAAAAAGATTTATATATTTATTTCTAGAGAGAGGGAAAGGGAGGGAGAAAGAGGGAGAGAAACACCATGTGCCAGAGAAACTGATCAGCTGCCTCTCACATGCCCTCAGTGGGTCCCCTACTCTGGACCAGGCCCACAACCCAGGCATGTGCCCCGACTAGGAGTCAAAACGGGTGACATTTCAGTTTGTAGGACAGCACCCAGTGCACTGAGCCACACCAGTCATGGCAGATTTTCTTCTTATTTCTTTGGTTGTCTTTGTTTCCTTATTTACTGACTTCTCTTTATCTCTTTTTTAATAATTAGCTATCACAGACATCAGTATCAGGAAATAACTGGCAAAATTTGACACTGCTTTAAATTTCCTGCTTACAATATGAGTAAAAATTTTGTCTCATTTTGTTTTTCTTCTATTTTATATGTTTTATTTAAAAAATAAATCTTTTCAATATATTTTTTCAAACTCGAGCACTTATTAATATGGTATTTTGCAGTCTGACAACACATATCAAGTTGCTTTAAACATGTGAAATGTCTGAAATATATAAATTTATGATGTCTTTAGAAAACAACTGGTACTAATTGTTTAATTTTTATTTTTTCTTCTATATTTCTTTCATCTCCAACTCTTATTCCATTTATCACTGCATTGAAGAAGTTATACCTTCTTCAATACATTGTATTTGGAAGTTATACCTCTCCCTTAATAGATTTAATTCTTTGTAGTGCATGATTTCTAATTGTAGTCCTTACAACATCTACTTTAATATCTGACATATCATTATATTTCACTAGAAAAATTATCTAATATATGGCAATGTCTATTACTTCACATATTTTATTTTATTTTTTAAAAGATTTTATTTATTTATTTCTAGAGAGAGGGAAAGGGAGGGAAAAAGAGAGAGAGAGAGAAAGATCAGTGGGTGGTTGCCTCTACTGCAGTCCTGGCAGCCCACAACACAGGCATGTGCCCTGACTGGGAATTGAACCAGTGACTCTTTGGTTCACAAGCTGGCACTCAATCTACTGAGCCACACCAGCCAGGGCTGACTTCACATATTTTAAATATGCATTATATATCCTGATATCCTCTAGTATAACAATATGTTCTTTGTAGTTGAAATTCTATTACACTGATTTAGATTGTTTTTCTTTGTACTTATTTTCATAAACACTTATGTTTTAGACACTTTTAATTACATAAAATGAGTCATGCAGTTTCTGTTTTGTTACTTTAGTTATTGAAAATAACTCTGCTGATTTAGTGAAAGAATGAAGACATAAAATATAACCTATTTTTTAAAAAAATTATAAAAGATTATTTAATCAGAGCATGGCTTTCTATTTTAAAAAATTATGAAAGATTATTTAAAGAGAACATGGCTTTCTGAACTAGTTTATTAATAAGCCATTTTCCCTCTCCAAATCAATAAAAAAAGACATTCTCGGATGTCTAATCATCTAACAAAATGGCTAGACATACTTTCAGTGCATTTGAAAGCTTAAAATTCTAAGCTTCTGAGTGACTCCTAACGGCTCTTACACTTGTCACATCTATTCTGTGAAATCACAAAAGGGCCAACTGTGAGGTGTTATTGGACTGCTTCCTCTGATATATCATCATAAAATATTAACCAGCTCCTCTGGAGGGCTTTCCCATGGGCAGGCATGCCAGGGCACGTTCTGATTCACTGGTAATAATGGTATCTGATTACGATTCTTGGATTCAAAGTGCAGTCTTCCACATCTGAGACAGGAGAACTATGGATATTTTCCTATTTTTTTCCCTCAAACACAGTGCAGATTCCTGCTAGCAGTTCCTCTTTTTGATATTCATATCATTGTTATTCTATAATTGTTATAGAATTCTGTGATGCCATATAATTAGCTACTATGACCATCTGCAGTATTTAGAGAGGAGAGAGCGTAGTGTCAAACTTATGGAAGAAAATGAAGTATATAAAGGCATCAGCCCTGAGCCTGAAACATTGTAAATGCCAGTACTATTTAGTTTCTTTTTTGGCTCCCAGGTATCAACTCTAATTCGAATGTTCTTTCCATTAAATGGGTTGTCTTTCCCAATAGCCTCTTTATTGGATAGATGATAAATAGTTTTATTTCTGCAGTTATCCAACTTGTGTTCTTTCCATATCTCATTGTTTCTGTTCATGCATTGCTATGTATGTACAAGTGTTACCAGACAAGGCCTGGCCCTGAGTGTGTCTGACCAGGGCCAGCTGTAGTGTGAGGGTTCTTGACTCATGTAGGAAAGATTTCCCAACATCAGTCCAGATGACTATGAGGAAACATTTATTAGAGCTGGGGACAATGAAACAAGGAAGGGCTTAGCATAGAAGAAGCAACAGGAGAGCCTGGGCTGAGCTGCCTTTGTCCACTGGGAAACCACAGAGAAAAGGGAGCTTTGGGGACAGGTTCAGGGGATTAGCCTGGGACAAGCTGCCAACTGCCCATTGCCTTAGAGTTTAGGAGACATGTGCCTGTGGAGAAAGAAGTGGGGGAAGAAGACGGGAAAGGAATGACACTGGAGGACCCCCAGAGGGAGAGAGCAAGGAGAGAGCAAGGGGTCCTTTGTCTTGAGGGTTTTTATCTTTTGCTTGCAGGCAGGAATCTTGGGGAAGGTCTCAGGGGAGGGTTCCAGCAGAATATTCATCAGTTCTCCAGGTGTGTCCTTTCAGGGTCATGGTCTCCTCTGGGTGGTCGGTGACAGGGCAGGGGGCCTTGAGTCATTGCAGCTAGTCCTGGCATTGCCTACCCCATTTTGCTGCTTTTCTGGGCTAGAGCTGAAACGCAACTGAGACCTAGATGTTATCTCCTAGGAGGAAAGGCCAGGGGAGGAGAGGTTGCCCTGGGAGTGAGGTCCTTGTTTTACCAGTTTTGCCCCCTGCCAGGCACTGGGGCCTTCTGCCCTGGAGACCATCTGCAACTTGCTTGGCTAGTTCGTTCAACCATCTGTCTCAGTTTCCCTTTTCCACTTGCCAGGGAATTTTCCTAGCTTCTCACTATCCTGTCTCAGAAGGATAAAAGGAAAAAAAATAAAAATTATATATATCTCTCTCATAATGGTTATATCAGAGCATTTTTTAAACTTTCACATTCATATTAATTCTCCTGGATTTCAGTGAATGAATGGACTTTATCATCAATAAATCATCAATTTTATCTACAATAAATTTAAGAAAAGGAGAGAAGTAATTTTTGATAAGATTGAATGTTGTTTTGGAGGATAAGCTGTGTACGCATTTCATCCCTGAGTCATAAATTAGTCAGAACTAGACAGATGAAATTTTTGTAGGGAAAAACCCAATCATGGAATAGAACACAAGAATTGCTACGGATCATATTGAAGGTATGTTCCTGACATCCACTGCAGCTAGAAAACTGTGTGTATGTTCAATGCACATGCAAACTTACACACTAGCAAACATAAATGTATGGGTAAATGAACTAGCACAAAATATACAAAGCCATAAAGAACCCATATAGCAATAGGTATTTAGGTCAGATCTGAACCGTATAATTAACTCTGGAGAGAAGGTAACTAGGTTCATGTTCAGAAAATGTCACCGAGTATGTGTCATTTCTTCTTCATTTATTCAGCCTGTGTTGAAAGCTTACTATATATTAATAATTGGGCTAAGTAACAGTCAGTTACTTTACCTTTCTGAGCCTCAGTTATCTTAATGTTAAAATAATCTAATAATTACACTAATGACTAATTACTCTTCTAATTCTTAGACAGAAGTCTTTGTCCTGGACTCCACTCTGGCCTTCCTCTAGGCTAGTCTGTCTCTATGGAGCAAGGAGGTCAAAGGGCTAAGGAAGCGTTCATGTTCATCTCGAGTCTATGCTTTCTCATTCTATGCCCTAGAATTCTCTACCCAATAGCTCTGAACCCCTTGTCAGGAGTTGTGTGGGCCTCTTCCCCTGGGTCTGTATTTCCCAGGGCAAATTGCACTGCAGGAGGCATACCCCTGGACCTGAAGGATCACCAGGGCTGTTTGCAGGAGGTGTAGATGGTGTTTGGACCTGTGGGCTTCTGTGTCCATACGAATGGGTATCAGGCTGCTGTTGGTGTTGGTTGGCAGGGGCCTGGGGTGGGAGGATGAGGTGTGAGCCCTAAGCTGGGGTACAGGTTTTCTCAGTACTGCCCTTTTTGGCAAAATATTCTGAAAAATTTAAGTTTGACTCTGGGTTTCTGAGTCATTAGGAAGGTATAATTTTCAAGTAGCAAAACCAAACATGTTTTATTAAGCACTTAATTACCTTGATTTATGAATTTAAATATTAGACATATGGTATATGGGTCTCTTGCCCTGAGCCCTACAAATATATATTAAGTGTGGGTTTGAATGTCTACCTTGGAAGTGTATTTCATGGAACAAATAGGCTACACATACATCCCTAATATTCTAATATATATAAAATTTTATCTGAAGACATCTATACAAATTCAAGATATGTTATTACTATGCCATAATATAAAAATAAATAGCAACAGAAGGAGCTCAGTAGTAATGAGATACTTGATAATTCACACACAACCCATACAACTTTAGTACACGGTACTCAGGACATTGTAAGAACTAACTGCCACGGCCACAATGAAATTTGTTAAACATGAGAAGCTCATTCATATCTGTGTTTTTGTACATGCTTCCTGAAAGAAACATTTCTTATATCTTTTTCCCGGAATCAGTCTATCTATCTATCTATGTATCTCTCTATCGTCATCTTTTATCATCTATTGCTGTTCTATACAGACGAAGACATTATAAAACAAAGAATGTAAGTGACTTGCCCAAAATGATAGTGTTAGGAATAGGGTCAGGTTTCCCCCCCATTTAAAGCAGTCTCTTTTTGCTCTTCTATCCTGACTTAGGAACATGCAGCAAACTGGCCTTCCAGTCTGTGCAGATGGTGCTCTGAATGCCACCCCTGGAAGTTGGCAGTGGGAAGCTCTAGTGACTCTGTGATAAAGCCATTACTTAGACTGTGTGTGTGCATGTGTGTTTCCCTGGAATCCTCACATATGTACTGGAAATCTTGACAGAGCATTACCTGCTGTAACGAGAAGCCGCTGTTTTTAGGAGCTCCTCCACACGTTTGTATCTGAATAAGCTAATAGATATCTGATTAATCTTTTCCTTTTGTTACAGTGAAGTTTTTTTTTTCTATTTGAGACAAATCTCCTGTGTTCTAAATTTTATCCCTTTCCACGTTCATATCTTGACTCCTCTCTCTTGGGTTCTTGTTGTTTTAAATTCAACAGGCTCAAATCTCTCTTTCCAAACTTTAAAACTACAGTTGATAATATTATATTAGTTTCAGGTATACAATATAGTGTTTGGTCATTTATATAACTTATCACGTGGTCACTCTGATAATTGTAGAACCATCTGGCACCACACACAGTTATTACAATATTATTGACTACATTCCCTATGCTGTACTTTACATCCCATGACTGTTTTTATAACTGGCAATATATGCATCTTAATCCTCTCTCCCTTTTTACCTATCCTGCAGACAAGGAATCTATCAGATGCAAAGTTTGAAACAGGCTTAGATCTTTCTAAAATAATCCAACAACCTCACTATAATCTCCAGTGCTTTATGAGTGTTTACTTTTCTTTTTGTTCATATTCAAACTTAAAGTATTCTATATTTATTGTCAATGTTTCTGCAGGTATCACTCATACCTTATCTCATTCTGATCTGGCTTTTACCCTCAACACTAACAAAACTGCTCTTGCTGTTGTTATGAATGACCTTCAGTTTTCTAAATCTAGTGGATATTGTCCAATCCTCCTTTTCACGATCTCTTAGTAGCTAGCACTCAGCACTGCTCATCCTTTTGAAATATTGTTTACCCTCATCTTCCTGGATTCTCCTTAGTCTCCTTACTTAGCTTATCCTCTTTTTGTCCATTGTTGGACATGCTCAAGGCTCAGTCCTGGGACCTAAACACTCACAATGTAGTCTCATGGCTTTACTTCTAGAAAGTCAGCTGTTGCCACCTTTATACCCTTAGTAAAGTCTCCTATCTGAGCTTTAACTCTATATATCTAACTTCCACTTTGTGCCTCAAATGGACAACCCTCAAACTGAATTTGAGGGTTTAGGTCCAAATCTATTCTTCTCTTAGTGTCCCTCTTATTAAATAATGGCACCAATATCTGTGTCGTTTAAACCAGAAACCATGGGCTCATCCTTGACTCATTGAGGTCTGACCTCAGAGGCTTCTCTGGGTTCAACCATGGGGAGAATGGCCACTTTTAAGATTGCCTTTTCACCCTTTGGTTTACTTTCACACCACATATGAACAGTGCAAAGAGTATGCACCAGAGCAAGGGTACAGGATACGTCTCTTAAGTAAGGTCTACTCCATTTTCCTATGAGAAAATTTGGGCTTTGCCATGGTTCCATACTTGCACTTTCTATTTTTACTACCCTTGCATGCATCTCCTTCTCTGCCCACTGGCAATTAAAAACGAAGTCAAGACAGTCCTACATCCTGAACCGCATTGTCTGCAGAACACTCTAATCCAAGCCTGCTCTCTCTTGATTGATCTGTTGTTACTTCCTAACTCATTTCCCTGCCTATCCTCCTATCCATCCTTTCTCTTGCGGTCTCTACTGAGCTTTTAAAATGACTTGGATTATATCAGCTTCATGCATAAAAGTTTTCAATGTATTTCCATTACTACTTGAAAAAGTTAAGTTTAAAATATAGGCATTTCTTCTACATGGTAATTTTTATAGTCCAAATTTTATAATTCTATATACTGGATTAATACAGTTGGGAAATAATCCATATAAATTACATAATTAGGAATTAACCATTATGTAATTATAATTTCTTTGGATTGATTATTTGCTCTAGGTTAGTAAAGGAGGAAAAATAATTTTCTTGCTTGGGCAAACCAGCAGCTTTCTTTGAGTGACTTTGTACTTTTTTTTTAATAGCGATGCATTTTGTTATTGCTACAGGCAATTGAGAAGAGAACACTGATAATTAGTAAGGAAAAAAAGGCTATTATTCTTGGAAAAAAGGTACACAAATTCAAAGGCTACATTTGTACAGTGCTATTCATGTTTTTACAGGTATGTATTTGAATTTTTGCTCCATTAACATAAATAGGAAAGGGGTGTCCAGTGTGCGTATAGATGGACCACTATATCAGTGGTTAATTTGATGGAAAAATGCAATAAAGAGTGTACCTGAACTTTCCCTTCCTATTGTCCTACATGCCTTCTGCTTTTGCAGTCCAGAGCTTCCCAGATGGCTCTTGCTTTCTAACTAATTCTTTCAACATGTCCTAAGCACTCTGGATGATCTTGATGTACCTTGGGCCACATTCCATACTCTTAGTCTCTAAACTCCAGCCACGCTTTCAGTGGTTTAGATTCACCGAAGTTTTTTCTGCCCTTGAACCTTTTCTCTTACACTGCTGCCCTTGTGTGGAATGTTATTACTTATACTTCCCACATTTGTTCTCACCTTCCCGCTCCATCAAGCTGATTCTTTCTTGTTCTTTAGGACTCATCTTCAATGTTGTCCTAATGGAACACATTGTGGACTCCCATCTTCGTCCATTCTGGCTGCTCTAACAGAAATAGCACACACTGATTGGCTCATAAATAGCACACATTTATTTCTTGGAGGCTGGGAAATCCAAGTTCATGGTACCCATAGATTCAGTGTCTAGTGAGGGCCAGCTTCCTCATAGAGAGCCTTCTTCTAGCTGTAACCCCACAGGGTTGAATGGGGAGCGGACTTCTCCGAGACCTCTTTTAAGAGGGCATTGATCCCTTTCATGGTTGCAGAGCCCGATCACTTACCAAGTGCTCCACTTCCTAATATCATCATCTTGGGGGTTAGGATTTCAAGGTATGAATTTTGGGAGGACAAAAACAATTCACGGCAACTCCATCGAGACTAAGTAGGAGTCCTGGCTTCATCCTCCGTAGCTGCCGGGACTCCTTCAGAGCACTTTTCATATTTGTAACCAATTAACTGTAAGATTATTTCATTAACGTCTTCCTTTCCTTTTACAGGGTCAGTTTCACCAGGGCACTGACCCAAACTGTCCCATTCACACTTGCGTTTCTTGGAACAGTACCAAAAGCAGAGTGTTCATGGAAGGAATGACCAGTGTGAGGACGGAGGGAAAGGAGGCAGGCAGGCAGGAGGCTTGGGATGTAATTTTTGTCGTGCATCTTTTTTGATATGTATTTTTCAGAACATATGTGGTCTTTGGTTATCTCTACCTTTTCATTCTGAGAACTCACATTATAGGTTACTGAGATAATTGTTGCTTTATGTAGCAGGCACTTAATTGCTGTTTGGAGAAATATGTCTATCAAGATATTCAACCCTTTAGAGCTGTGCTGTCCAACATGGTGGTCACAGCTAATGGGGCTTTCGAACACTTGAAAGTGGTTAGTTCATATTGAGTGTGTTGTAATTGTAAAATGCACAGTGGATTTGAGGACCTTGCATGAATGTAAAATATGTTGGCAATAATTTTTATGTTGATTGCATATTTTGGATATATTAGGTTAAATAAAATATGTTACTAAAGTACTTTCAGCTATTTATTTTTCTTTCTTAAATGTGTCTGCTAAAAAATTTAAGTTTGCTATATGGCTTGCAATATATTGTCTTCAAATGGCATTAGCCTATATATAGAACACAGCATTCTCCCCCTTGCTAGAAGACCCTGAGGGAGCAGAAAGCTATTCTGCTGGAGTGAGGTAACTGCCTTCAACATTGTTGTGCTAAGAAGTTTGAGAAGTTCTACTGTACTCCTTAGTAGACAAGTAAGGGCTGATTTCCCCATGTTATTTCTACTGTCTTACTATGATAAATAGAATTACTAGAAATGAACACCATTTTTAAAGTAACATCATCTTTATTTACCTTCTTACAGCATTTTATAGTTTAGGTTATTTATTTTCTCTTGTGAATTTCTACTTTGATAGCCACCACCTCTGTTTCCTCTGGTATGTGGTTTGTAAGTTTTCATTTAAGCAAATGAAAGTTAATATAAAGTTTCAGGCTTTGAAATAGCCTGAGAGTTTTCCTGACGTGAAAGTAGATGTCAAAGTCAAACATAAATTATCTGGCAACCACTATTAAGTCCCAGAACTTTTGAATTCCAAGAAGATGCCAGTTCATTAAGCAACAGATGAAATATGCCTTGCCCAAAGGTTTGTCTGCAGCACAGTCAACTGTAACTCTTAATAATGAGACAAGACAGGGAGGCCTGGGCACCTGGAAATGAAACTACACATTGCCCACTTGATTATTAGAGGACATTAATTATTATTACTTAAAGTTGGACCTAATTTAGTGCTCTCACAGATTTCTGGCATAGCCTTTAATTTAGATCTTGTTATTAATTTCTGGCTACTTTCCCCCAAGCATTAAGCTATAAAAGTTTCGTTACATACCACTGTGGTATTGAATATGTTCTAATGTGGGTGTAGTGCATGGTACCCAACAACTACAGCACAATAAAATAGTATGTCAAAAGCTTTATAATTATCACTATGATTGTTTTAAGGCCATAGGATAAAATATCTAAAAATGATCTTGACAATCCGACTCCTTTAATTTTACATGAGAAAACTGAGGAAAGAAGTAAATGGCCCAGTTGTTGGAGCAAGGACTAGAACTTAAACTTTCTCACTTTTAGTCCAGCGTTCTTTCTACTAATTTCTTCTGAGAGTATATTGGTGTCCAAATGTAGAAATCAAAATTGTTAAACTGGGAAAATAAGGCAGTATCCTTAGGTATGTGTAATTTAAGAAAAATCCATAATTATTATTTGTATATGTACATTGCATTTGTACATGAGTGTGATGTGTGTGTTATGTGTGTGTGCTGGGAGCATTCTGGGGAGTAGGCCCTCTGTATATTTCACTGTTTTAGCATTTCTAAAAGAACAGAAACTTTTTTAGTCTCCTTTATGCTCTTATAGTTCTTTCTTTATTGCAGATACCAGAGTACAAAGGGAATTTATGACATTTTGCCTAGGTTGTGCCCAGAATGTATATTATAATTTATATTTATTGATACCTTTAGTAAACAGTCATACAGACATGTACTTATTACATAGTTATATGGTAAAAGTAGGCATGAATTAGCAAAGCTAGATAACCTCAATGTTCATAGCAGCACAATTCACAATAGCCAAGTGCTGGAAGCAACCTAGGTGCCCATCAGGAAATGAATGGATCAAAAAACTATGGTACATATACACAATGGAATTCTATGCAGCAGAAAGAAAGGAGCTCCTACCCTATGCGACAGCATGGATGGAACTGGAAAGCATTATGCTAAGTGAAATAAGCCAGGCTATGAAAGACAAATACCATATGATCTCACCTTTAATAGGAATCTAATCAATAAAACAAACAAACAAGCAAAATATAACCAAAGACACTGAAATTGAGAACAGGCTGACAGTGACCAGAGGGGAGAGGGGAGGGAATTTCAGGGGGAAAGGGGAAGGGTTTACAGGAACAAGTATAAAGGACACATGGACAAAAACTAAGGGGGGTGGGAATGGGAGGGAGGTGGGGAACACTGCGGGGGGTGGACTGGGGTGGGAGTAAAAGACAGAAAACTGTACTTGAACAACAATTAAAATACAATACAATAAAATAAAGAATTGTTTCTAGATTGAGTTGGGGAAAAGATGAAATATAAACAAGAAATGTTATTTTCTTAAATCAGAATGTAAACTATACGAGTCAGAGAATGTTATCAGAGAGCTATTTGCTTATATGAACAAAACAGAGCCAGTATGTGTATCAGTAATCTGGAATTTACCCTTTAGTTTCCAACTGCAAAAGTATGTATATGTATACGTCTTTGCATCTTTATAGAAGTTGTATCAACAACTAGGAGAATTGAATTGTGCTTGAATTGTGATGAGTGTGTGGTATCAGCAAGTATCATTTTTCCTATACTGGGGCTTTGTTCCTTCGCTTGTAAAATATAGAGGGGAGATTAAGGACAGCTTCCCAGCTGGGGGCTTGTAGTCCCTCTAGGGGAAAGTGCTAACTGTTTTTATGTCTCATTTTTCTTTAAAACAATTGGATACATTAGTTAAAAATATTTTTCCTTTAAAATTTGAAGTTTGGGGACATATAACTAATGAGCCCTCTACTGTACTTGGGTCTCCTCGAATAGTGCCCGGCCCTGGTACACTCTCAATCACTGACACTTTGCAGGGGTCAGACAGGTGTGCTCATTCATAACTCAGGCTTCAAGGCGTTACTTGTTTTTGTCCTATTTTATTGCACAGTTCTAACCACAATGGTGATTTTGAATATTGTACACTTTGAATGTTGCCCTCATAATGAACCATTATTAAACACAGGAGGCATAAGAAACATTGATGTTGAAATGATAAGACTTTGACTGTTATAATGTGAGTGAGCTGTGAAGAAAGGGCTTTGCCTTCCACTTAAAAATACATGGTTAGACAGAGAGGGACCAGTAAGTCACTGCTCCTTCTGAGAAACTGCAAGTTAGAAAAATTTCTCCCACACCAAGGAAAACTGAAAGGAGATGATGCTCACCTGAGGTAATGGGTGGAAATTTGCCTGTGAGAAATTAGATACCTAAACCTGGACCCCTTCCTGGGTGAGGTCCAATATCAAATTGTAAAATATTAACAATATCTCCATGTTTAGCAGGAATTCCAGTCTAAAAAGTTAGTGTAAAACTGTCTCTGTGGTTGGAGAAATCCACAAAGTATCTTGCAAATCCTTCTTGATGGTTTCAAAACCCAACGCAGCACAAACCAACTCCCTCTGGAGAAAATCTGGTGGTCCATCCACAGAAACCACTCGAGGATGAAACACAACAAATCGAAGAATTCACACACTAAATTCTAGATATTAGATCAATCTGGAATAAATTTTAAAATAAGAATATTTTAAATGTTTACTAATTAAAAGAAGTAGGAGCAGGGTAGTGTAGGGAGAAACTATATTTTTTAAAAATCTAAGAATAATTACATAGTCACTGCAATATTAGGTAAGAAAACCTATGCATCTGTTCAAAAGTAAATCAATCCCATTGAAAGAACATAAGGATAAGAGGAAAAGAAATGAAAAAAATAGAAAATGGAAATTAAGATGATAGAAATAAAAACAATGAAATCAGAATCTTCAGTGAATGCAAAATGATTATAATATGTTAGGAGACTTTCAGATTGGATGAAAATTCAAAATCCAAGCGCATAATATTAATATAATATTGAATGAGATCATCTGAATCCTGAAATGGTGTGTGCAGCCTGATACATTTTATGTAAAAATGCACAACACACAAAACAGCACTATGTACTTTTGCGGATACATCCAGAGGGCGTCAGGAACAAAGCATGAAGAAAGCCGTATACCACGTTCAGAAATATGTTTGGTTTGGGTTAGGAAAATAATGGAATGGAATTAGGAGATGACTGTAATGTTTTAGTTACCCAAACAGGTTTGAAGCAGTTATGGAAAATACTGGATTTGTTGCATGTGAATGGTGAGGTCACGGCTGTTAGAGAGGTGGAGAGAGCGGTAGCCTGCTTTGTGGGTTCTGGAGGCAGCCCTCCTGGGCGCCAACCCTCAACGCCCTTCTACTTATGAAATGGGGGGGGCGGGGCTTTGGGCAGTTACTTCACTTGGTGCCTCAATTTCATCATCTGTTAAATGAGAAAAAGAAGTAACCTCATGAAGCTGTTGTAAAGATCAAAATGCATTTTATCTTACACATATAATGTGTAATTGCTTATTGAGAGCTATTATTATCTCTATTTTTCACATGATTGAAATGTCTCTTGTTAAACAGAAAACTCAAAAAATGAAAGAGAATGAGTATGTGAAATTATAATAGTCTGCGAATTGTAATAAAGATAATTTTCACCAAGACCTAAATTAAAATTACTGATCAAAATGCCTTTTTTTTTGGTACATCAAGAAGTTTTCAGAGCCTCAGTATTAAAGTTAACAGAGAAAACCTCATGAACATTTGATCTAGTTTGGTTTCACATTTATGACAGTAAACCGATCCATATGGAATGACCCATGAGAATGAGTTTTTTGTGGATACCTGCTTGCAAAGAGATTCACATTTATTCTCTTATCTTGTCATTTGGAAGCAAAGACAGAGATCCTAAAATCAAATTAGTTTTTTATAGAACTAGGTGCAAGGTTTTGAAACATCAAATACAAAACGAAATTTTCCCATTTTTGATTCTGCAACAGATAGATAAAATTTAATGTACATTTTAAAGTTTAGTTGTTCTTCCCAAAAACCCATAAAATAAAAAATTTTATTGGTTGCCTTTTATTCATGCCTTCCTGAATTGCCTTCAATTCATGCCTTTTCTTGTTAGGGTGTGTCACATATAAATGGCAAGTGGCAATTTTTCAATAGGTGTTAAGGGCAAGCTGGCTCTCTCTGAGAAGTTTTGGAGGATCATTAGCCGTGGATAGATCAATGCCTATTGATTGCAGTGCAGCCTGAGTCATGCTTCTGTAGAGCTGGCCAGGAGATAAGGAGTTTTTGGTTTTGTTTTTGTTTGTATGTTTTGGACATAGGTTTCTGGAATGAGAGGATTGGCTGCCCTTGGGAGCATTGCCTTGGCACTCTTGTCTGGAGTACTGGTTCAGGACTTTCCCGTGGAATTCTTTATGTGTGCCTGTAATGGCCCCTCGCCATGAGTCACCGTGGCAGTTCCTCATACTTCAGTTTCAGTTGCTTTCCAGTTGTCTCTGAGAGCCTCCCAAAGCCGTGTTTGGGTAGAGCACACAGCCTATATTTACGCCCGGGTGTACCATCCGTATTTGATGAATACTTCTACTTCTTTTTATGTATTATAATGTGAGATAGTAAGTTAATTACATTGTTATTGCCTCTGTAGATATTTTAAAATGGAGTTTAAGTAATTTTTATTAATATACCATGATGAGAGATATAATCTATGAAAATACCTTCTCTGTTTTTAGTTTTAACTTATTGAAAATAGCTTGTAAGTATCTATTTCCAAGTCCATTAGCTTTTTTGAATTCTAGATTTGCAGCTGCTGAGTTGTTCCAGTAGTGTCATTTTACAGATGAAACCTGAAGCCCAGAGAGAAGAAACCAGATCATTGAACCAATGTGTTTTCTTCCTACATTGTATTAGTGGGTACTCTGCTAAGTACTGAATATGTTGTGATGGATAAAGATAGCATGATTTCACCCTCATGGATGCTACAATCTAGAGGAGGAAATAGACATGAAACTAATAAAGAAAAATAGGTATCTAATTACAAATTGGGATAAGTATTACGAAGGTGGAACAGTGTTGACAGAAAATATAAATATTAATATGAAGGCAGATTTAGATTGAGTGGCTAGGCAACACTTGTATGAAGTCTATTTAAGCCAATACTTGAATTTATCTTAGGGAGAAATCAATCCAGGTGGAGGGAAATGCATGCGTAATGACCTTAGGTCTGAAGAGAAAGAAGGCATGTGTGCGTAGGGCTTAGTGAGCTTGCGGGAGAGTCAATTTAGATGATGATGGATAGACAGGAGCCAGATGGTAGAACGCTCTCCAGGACATGCTAAGGGTTTGATGCTTTATTGTAAATGAAAATGGAAAGCTATTAAATGATTTCAGTAAGAGAGTGACATGATCCAATTTACTTTGTAAAATATCTTCACTGTGGTGTGGTTTGGAAGGGGACTAGGGTAATAGTGCTCATGAGGAGGCTGTTGGAGGAATCTAGCCAGGAGTTGTTGGTGGCCTGGTCAAAGGTGGTGACAGTGGGGATGGAGAGGAACAAACAGTTGCAATTGGACTCCAGATGTCAGGGTCCCCCTAGACACGCTTCCCATGGCACCACACTGCCTGGACTAAACTTGCCACTGAGTAGATGCAGATTGATGTGCTTTTGGAGCTACGAATTTTTCTTTTGCAGAAACTATTATTACCTCTTCAGGTCACTTTGGTTGATGCTGCAAATTTTTCTTGGTGAATGCTATAAAAAAAGATGATAGATTAAGATCACATTTTATAGCAATAGCATTTTACCTGCAGGTATTCTCAACCTGCGGTGTGTGAGGGAATTCCCTAGGCTTGCCAGCCTGGAAGAGTTCTCCTCAGAGATCCAGGACAGTTTGAGGACAGGTCCAACATGGTGCAGCTCCTCTGATCTCAGGGAACTGTCATACCTGTGCTTGCCCCGATACCCTGTCCTATTCATTTATTTCCGGAACCGAAAGATGTGTCTGTGAAAAAAGGGCCTTAAGACCAGCCGAGAAGATTTTTCTATGCTCGCTCAGTGAGGATTTTTTTTTTACAGAAAAATTTTTGTATGCACAGAAGTGTCTACATGTTTTCCTTTTTTTTTGTTCCAGGAGGTCAAAAGCCATGGCTTCGTTTAGTTTAATGTTTATTCGCGGTCTCTTCCTTCATAGGGTTTCTACCATTTTTGTGGGCCAGTCACAGTTAAGGAAGAAGGGAGAAACATCAGCATGTTAGGCTTCTCGAACAGACAACCGGTGATTGGCAATTGGAAGGCGTGAAGAGCAGAGGGATCTGGTTCCACACTTGGTTCTGGATCTTATAATTAAGTCACTGTGATTGCTCTGTGATTTAGAGCAAGTGACAACCTCTGTAAGCCTCAGTTTCCAATTTATAAAAAAAGGCCCAGCGATACGGCCTGACTTAAGTTATTTCTGTGAGAATTCAGAGAAATCATCCACATAAAGTCCCTCTGGTGTGGTAAATGCTTGGCAAATGTGGCCTGTGAGTAATAGAACTCAGGAGAATTTGCCCGTTGCTACCACTCCCGACCATGGGTCTTCGTATCCACATTACTTCTGTCTAAAAGTTAAGTCTACCACACACGCACAATCACTGCCTGGTCATGTTACACACTGTCATGTGTATTCTTTGTTTAAATTAAATTTATTGGGGTGATGTTGGTTAACAAAATTATATAGATTTCAAGTGTATAATTCTGTGATACAGCATCTGTATATTCATTGTGTGTCCACCACCCAAAGTCACGTCTTCCATCACCATATATTTCACCCTTTTTACCCCCACCCCCCATCGTGTAATCATAGTTCCTTAGAAGAGCCTTCAGAAGCAGGACCTGTTCACTCAGACAATTTCACAAGAAGCAAGCTATGCCTATGCACAAAGAAATGAAGTATCTTCCTGGATACCATACAGCTAGTTTGGGTCAAGGCCAGGATCCTTCCGGGAAGTCCAAGATATTTTGTTTTAAGGGGCACAGGCAGAAGGACCGTGATGTACGAAAGAGCCCTGACTCCAGGGCTTGGAAGACGGATGCCAAGGGGTTCATCCTCGTGCTGCTCTGTGTCTTCATCTGTACAGTGAGCCTGCACTCGGATCATTCTGGGTGGCTTTTCTGGTTCTCAACTTTTACTATTCTTCTTTAGGATTATCTTCATGTTTGAAATATCTTGTGCCCTGCATTCCCCTGAGCTCAGTCTTGAGTGGACTGGGAGGCACTGTTCACTCCAGGTCTACTTCCCTGGGTGATACTCTGAGACAGACCAAAGAGCTGTGACTCAGTGAGGCTGGCCGGAATCAACAGCCTCTTCATGAACAGAAATCATTAGAAAGGCAAAAAAATAATTTGGCTTTCTGAGAATGCTTCTATTAAGCTTTCCTCACCCTACATTTCTATTACATTCTACATCTAACCGGGGCTTCCTTCCTTAAAAGTCTAACGATTGATTTGGATTTAAGGACAAAGAGGTTGCACATTTCCTGGGACTGAAAGGAGTCGACACATCATGTCATCTACTAAGCACTGCCAAGCACAGTGAGTCCTCAGGCTGACGTCTTCCCTTCACCGTCATTAGCACTGCCTACCAAGGCCCTTGTGATGTGTGGCAGCTCCTCCAGTGGCTTCCATGACCACAGTACCACCCACTCTAATTCTCTATCTCTATTGTTACATAATTGCGCTCTCTAAAGTACTCTACTTTTGCTGTGTCCCCAGACTTAAAAGCCTTTCATGTTTTCCCATCGCCTAATGCATTGGTACCCGAGGCTTCTCCTACCTGAAGTTGGTGAGACGAGACAATCTGTGAAAAGAAACTATTTTAATTTTTCTTTATGCTTAGTATTAGTCTCGTTTAAACATTTCAACTTTGATTTATGAATATAATGAGTACAATATATGAAGTGACGCATATACACAATTTATAAATAATAAATATACCTACACAAAGGCTATAGATTTAAATTTTTTATAGATAGAGATGAATGATTATAGCAGTCTGGAGATCATTGGTTTAAAGGATAAAGTAAAACTTGCTAGATTTGCTTAAGACATCTTAAGTGTTCTGGGCCCATATTTCTTTTCTGCTGTCACCTCCAGCCACTAGGTGTACCCTGTTACCCCTTTATATCCCCACACTAACCATACGCCTGTGCTTGCCTAGGTCCCCTGGGCCACTGTTCCTGCTGATGCTGCTCAAAGCAATCCCCCCACCTGTTTATTCAAGGTGAAGTATAAGTTGTCGCTTCATCATCAAAGCCTTTCTTAACTGCCTCTTGTCCCAGAACCTACCATCCCCCATAAAATTAGCATCACCGCTCTGCTCTGTGATTCCAAGGCATTTTGTGGGTTCCTCTATGACAGCATTTTCCTGTTCCCTGCTCTAATGATTGGCTGTGTGTGTGTCTCCCTGACGAGGCTGTGGTGCCTTCCGAGCAGGAACTGCGTCTAACTCATCTTTGTCCCCAGCACCAAGTGAATGTCAGAAGTCAATAAATGGTGTTTGAGTTATTTTAAATTTTTATGAGCATCTTATAGAGAAGAAGCTGGGAGAGAGGGGGGCAAATGGTATGAGGAATAAAATTGGCTCAGTATAAAGATCCCGTCCTTATCAGCATTGCACCTCCTAGCTCAATTTCCCTGCCCGGCTTCCCCCCTGCTCAGACTGCTTCAGTGATGCCGATCCTCTGAAAAAGCATGTCTTTTTTTTCCACTTAGCTTTGAGGCAGCATGAAGGTTAAGAATTGCCCGCCTCAAGGTCACTTGATTCCCGTTGAAGTGCGAGGCAACTCGGGGCTTTGGAGACTGTGCAGTTTATGAAGGATGCTGCTGTGCCTGTCAGACTGTTCAGTGTGGAGCGGCAGAGACTGAGAAGGGAAGAAAATGCATTGAAGGCCAGAGGCATTATATTAAAAGGCTGTAACAGCTTCCTTACAAATGAGGAGCTCCTCTGAAAGTCACAGGTGACAGTGAAAAAATACCAGTTATAACTTAGCTACTTTCTTTCAACATATGAGCACTCCTCACCTACCCTGCGCCTGGCGCTGTGTTAGTGCCGGGAGGGAATTGATGAATAATTCAAGGTCCCTGCCCTTGAGGAGCTCCTAGTTCCCAACAGAGACAGCCGCATAAGCAAGCAGCTGTAACAGTGTGGGGAGTCCTCTCCTAACCTGTGCACGGGGAGCTCTGCAGAGGGAGTGATTAATTTTCCCTCAGGGTGTCCGGGAAGGCCCTGTGGAAGAAAGTGGAGCTCAGAAGACTGAGGAGCTCTGGGCAGAGGGGGAAGGCAGCGGCTGTGAATTTCAGGGGAAGGGAATGCATCAGCAAAGGTCTGGAGCAAGCATGCAAGCTCTCCCTGTAGGGGGCATTCAGTAAATATCTCAGGCTTTTCAGAGTGTAGGGCCTCTGTTGCAATTACTCATATCTGTTGTTGTAGCATGAAAGTAGCCAGGGCATGAATGAATAGGCCTGGCTGTGCTCCAATAAAACTTTATTTACAAAATTGGCAGCAGTAGAGTTGGAGTTTGCCAATTTCTGGTCTGGATGAAGGTTCCTCAGAGAGCCTCTAATCCTATGGTTCCTAATCCTTTCAAGTATTAGGATTACTTTGCACTTGCTGTTCCCTGCCCCTGGCCTGCTCTTCTTCGACGTATCCTCTGTGTCTGGCTCCCTCTCTTCACTCAGGCCTCTGTGATGTCATCGTCTGACTACTCTGTCCACAATAGCACATGCATCCCTCTGTGCTCTATCTTTTTCCATTGCCTCAGTTTTTATCGAAGCGCTTGTACTAAACCTGTATTATATATTAATTTTTATCTGTTTACTCTCTGTCTTCCCTAATAGAATGTAAGGCTACATTCTTACATTCAGAGAATGTCTTGCTGTCTGTTTCATTCAGTGGTGTGCTCTGGCTGATTAAGCTCGCCTCTTCCCGGCTCCAACTCTGCCTTCAGTGATGCCAAGTAGTAGTTTTAAATCAGCCATGGTGGGTGTGTTTGCACCATGGGAATGAGTCCCATGGGAATCTGGTTGGAGGCATTCTTTTCCTCCCTCCCCCACTTCTGTCTTTCTTTTTCTCTTTTTCTTTCTTTGACAGGTGGTTTAATAGCACACCATTGAGCCCCTGTGCCTAGAGGAATAATATCTACAAAGGCAGTGCTCAATAAATACTTGTTTTTTGAATGAAATGTGCTATTAGTGTCTGTTGGCTGAAAAAATGCTTGGATAGATAGATGCAATTATTAGTACTTTACAAAGATTTCTATGGCTCCTCACAGGTGAGTAACTGCTGGAGGTATCTGTCACCTTTATTTGATGGATGCAGAAACTGAGGATTCAGGCAGGATGTGACTCTCTTTACTCCACATCGTAGATTCTGCTGGGACAGGTGACAGTCTCCTGCCTTATGTGTTCATTCTTCAAGGTGCTCCTTTCTGTATATCCACTGCAGTCTACTGGATGAATGAAGGGCCTCATGCCTACGTCTCTTTTTCTAAACAACATGTATTTTTAATGAATTGCTACAGCTCGGTGTGGTGGTGATTTTTGTAGTGTATTCAAAAGCCCAGAAAAGTTCTGTCCTCTTTCTAATGTCTTACTGTATCCCATTTCTCCCGATTCGACTGGGACTTTGATTTAAGGGATGTAAATGTGCTATCATTTATATCCTTTAGCTAGAAATGTATCTGTTTATGGACAATTTCTAAGCCTAACAGTCTAATTTTGAAATCTGCAGCCGTTGAGGCCCTAGCAACACTTGACAAGAATCCCTGCGACAGCCTCCTCCATCTCAGTCCCTTTAAGTGGGCAACATTAAACCTTCATTCTGAGAGCCCTTTGTCAGCCCACAGAGGCCTGTCAAAACACCTCATCAAATTACTCCACATTCATGGGCAGGAGTTCCAAAGAACTTTGTATTTTCAGGGTGCCTGGTTAACATCTTTTCAGTTCTCTGTCCCAAACACAAACTGAAAACCAGGAAAGCGAACTTGTATTCAGTGGGCCATCTGGTTTATCCTAAAGCTTTCCAGAACCTCAGTGTTGGAGAGAACCTTGCATGGTCTCGCAGAATGCCTTGGCCTTTGGAGACACCCATGTTTTTCTCAGCTGTTCTGACCTGTAGTTTTTCTGCTTTTCCCTGTTGGCTCCTGTCAAGTGGTAGAGAACCCACTCTTTCCTTAGACAGCCTGTTCTCTCTTTAAGTACAATTTACAGAAATTTCTGTCTTACCTGCCTTCTGGTAACTTTCACCCTTTGGCCCTAGTTCTGTTCCTAAGTAGCCACATGGGTCAAATTGGCTTCTTCTTCTGTCTGCTCTTAAGAAAGTAGGGGCAGCTCTCATGCGCTCGGAGCCTTCCCTTCTCTGGGCTGCTTACACACTATTCTTTCAGTCTTCACGTGAGGGTCCTCAGTAGCCTCTTCGTTTGGCTCTATTTCTTAGTAGTCCAAAACAAGTTCCAGTTTTGCCAGTGTCCTTCTTAAAGTGACCAAACAGTGCTGGAGAGTTGCTAGGACCATAGACTTTTAAGCTAAATCTTTCTCTTCATTTACTCGTTCTGTAACCTTGGGTAAGTGATGTAGCTTTTCTGAGTCTCAATAATCTCATTTGAAAGATGAAAAAAAAAGTACCTTGCACATTCAGTTGTAAAACTGTAGTAAAATCATCAGGGGAGTGTACAAAGTAGATATACAAAGTAGATGGGTTCAAAATATGGTCTTCGTTTTCATAATAAGTCCTACTAATTCTCGGATATGGCTTCCATCACAAAGTTTGGATCACTGCTACATTTTTAATTTTAGATTGGAGTTTATATGGGGGCATTTTCTCTAAGTTTGGGTGCAATACTGCACAGGTCCCTAGAATCCTTTTTCTTTATCTCCCTCACACTCCAATAACTCGTGCACAGCTAGGTGCTCCTCCCACCTCCTCTCTTCTCTGCCTTGTTTCCCTGTAACCCCCAGCTTGCACTGGATACCATTATATCTTCACACTCACTTTGGGCCTCCGTTTTTCTGTTTTCTAAGTCTTTGATGTTGATGCTGAAAGGTATTTTGATGAAGGAAGATATTGGTTTTCAAGGTACTTTCCAATTTTAAATTTTATTTTACTTTCTGCAATCTGGTCTTCATCCTCAGATGTGATCAGGCCCCCATAGCTCCAACTCTGTTCTGGGTTTTCACTGTGTAACCAGGTGACTGCACCTTAAGACAGCAGAAATGTCTGGAAAGCCGCTTCTGGTCTCAGCTGTTTAAAAGTGGCTTTGAATTCAAACATTTCATTGAAATTGCCCTGTCATCCTCAGGGGAAGCAGTGCTGAATATGAGTTCTTATCCTTTTTTAATCTTTTAATTATGGTTTACATTCAATGTTATTTTATAGTAGTTTCAGATATACAGAACAGTAGTTAGACAGTTACATAATTTATGAAGTGATCTCCCCGATAATTGTAATTCCCACCTGGCACAATATATATTGTAGTTTTAAAAATATTATTAACTGTATTTTCTATGCTATACTTTACATCGCATGACTATATTGTAACTACCAATTTGTACTTCCCAATCTCTTCTTCTTTTTCATCCAGCTGTCTGACACCCCTCCCATCCGACAACGATCTGTTTCTGTGTTTATGAGTTTGTTTCTTTTTTGTTCATTTATTATGTTTTTCAGATGCCATGCACAAGTGAAATCAGGTTATTTGTCTTTGTCTGTCTGATTTATTTCACTTAGCATAATCGCCTTTAGGCCTATCCACGCTGTCACAAATGGTAAGATTTCATTCTTCTTTATGGCCAAGTAATAATATTCCATTGTACATACGTACCACCCCTTTATCCATTCATCAGTTGATAGTCACGTGAATTGCTTCCATATCGTGACTGTTATAAACAATGCTGCAATAAACATAGGGGTGCATATATATTTTTGAATTAGTATTTTGGATTTCTTCAGATATATACTGGAAGTGGGATTACTGAGTCCTAAGATAGTTCTATTTTTAATATTTTGAGGAACTTCCATATTGCTTGCCATAGTGGTTGCATCAATTTCCAATTCTACCAACAGCAGGTGAGGGTTCCTTTTCTCTACCTCCTCACCAGCACTTGTTATTAGTGATTTATTACTAATAGCCATTTTAATAGTTATAAGGTAATATCTTATTGTGGATTTAATTTGCATTTTTCTGATGTTTAGTGCTGAGCATTTTTATATATCTTTTCATATGTCTTTCATATGGCCACATCTCTACTGTCCTCTTTGAAGAAGTGTCTGTTCAGGTCCTTTGCCCAGTTTTTCATTGAGTTTTTAGATTTTTGATGTTGAATTGTATGAGTTCTTTATACATTTTAGATATTAACCCCTTATCAGATTTATCATTGGCAAATATCTTCTTTCATTCAGTAGATTGTCTTTTTGATTTGTTGATGGTTTCCTTTGCTGGGTAAAGCTTTTTAGTTTGATCTAGTCCCATTTGTTTATTTATTTTTTGTTTTTTGATCAAGAAGTTATATCAGGAAAAATATTACTAAGAGAGATGTCAGAGAGGTTACTGCCTATGTTTTCTTTTAGGAGTTTTTTTTTTTTTATTTTGAATCTTACATTTAAGTCTTTAATCCATTTTGAGCTTATTCTTCTATATGATGGAAAAAGGTGGTCTAGTATTATCTGTCTGGTTTTTCCAACACCATTTATTGAATAAACTGCCTTTACACCATTGCATGTTCTTGCCTCCTTTGTCATGGATTAATTGACCATATAAGACAGGGTTTATTTCTGGGTCCCTATTCTGTTCCATTGATCCCTATGTCTGTTTTCATGCTAGGACCATGCTGTTTTGATTATTATGGCCTTGTTGTATAATAATTTATTGTATAGTGTGATACTTCCAACTTTGTTTTTTTTTCTCAAGATTGCTGTGGCTATCTGGGTTTTTTTGTGGTTTCATATAAATTTTGGATTATTTGTTTTAGTCTACGAAAAATGTCATTGGAATTTTTATATGGATGACATCAAATCTATAGATTACTATGGATAGTATGAACATTTTAACAATGTTAATTTTTCTTAACCATGAACAAGGTATGTGCTTCAATTAATTTTATCTTCTTTAATTTCTTCCTTTAATGTCTTATACGCTTACATGTATAGGTCTTTTACCTCCTTGGTCAAATTTGTCCCTAGGGCTTTTCTTTTTGATATATTTTAAATGAGATTGTTTCCTTAATTTATCTTTCTGATAGTTCATTATTGGTGTATAACAATTTCAATTGATTTATAAATATTAATTTTGCATTTCCTACTTTACTGAAATCGTGTATCAGTTCTAGTTATTATTTACTAGCATCTTTAGGGTTCTCTTGTACAGTATCATGTCATCTGCAAATAATGATGGTTTTACTTCTTCCTTCCTAGTTTGGATGCATTTTCATTTTTTTTCTTGTCTGATTGCTGTGGCTAAGGATTCCAATATGATGAGTTCTTACCTTTTTTTCTCACCCATTTTCTTTGAGGATAAAATATCTTACTAGCTTTTATGGCTCCTTAAAATTTTACATTGGTTTTATATTTATAGGAAAGTTAAGGTAGTACACAGAATCCCCTGTATTCTACACCATTTTTCTTTTTCATATTAGCATCTTATGTGAGTTTGGTATCACATCATATCAAGGGTACATACTATCAACACAATTTATGATTGTTGATGTTAACATTGATCACGTGACTGAGGTAGTGTTTTACTTGTCAGATTTCTCTACTGTAAAGTTACTCCCCTCCCTTCCACCCCCTTTTTATATTGTATTCTTAGGGAGGAAGTCACTGTGTACAAATGATTGATGCTTATTTCTTAGTCATCTGATTATTCGAGATAGATATTTGTGATGGCAGTCTTTTCTTCACCAGTTTATCAGGGCCCAGAATTCTTCTGTTTTGCTGACATCCCATAGAGTTTCTTCATCTAAATCCAGCCAATGTTAAGGAAAAGAAAATTTGGAGGAAAATATTTGCTTTTAAAATCCATGGCCTGAAAATGGCACACATAACTTTCACTTAAATTCCATGTGACACTTAATTCATCTGCTAAACCTAACTGCAAGGGAGGCTAGGACATATAGTCTAGCTGGGTGCCTAGGAAAAAGAGGAAATTAATTTGGGAGACAAGCTAATGGTATTTGCTATACCATTTCAGAATACAAAAGGTAACAAGTCACCCCACCCATCTAGTAATACCACTATTGATTAATTAAAAAAAAGAAAAAATAATGAAAAAACATAATTTTAGAATCCAGGAGAATCATACAAATTAAAAAATCTTAATAAAACTTATATTTCATTGACCCTATTTTTCTTATTCCACTGTTAACCTGTGAACATTTGTTAAGAGCAGTCACTTACCTGGACATCAGCATTGAGAATTTCTGCCATAGATTATACTTATTCTGGACTCTGCATCATTCCCAGAGTCTACCATGCTGGTTTTTTGTGCCTCCCTCCATTGTTTTTATGTCTGGAATGTCCTTTCTCCCCTTCTCTGTCTATTTTACTTTATTTTATTTTTTGCCTGTGAAAATTCTACTCACTCTTCAGGTGACAGATGGGGTATTCGAGACAGGATTATTCCCTTTCTCCTCGGTGCCATCATGTCACATTGCTTCTATCCATCATTTAAGAGTCACCCCACACTAGTATTATATATAAATATGTTTCATGCATCACACTGGGTTCTCTCGGAGGACAGCCACATTTTATTAATTTACTAGATCCCTATGCATTGTCTGACAAATAAAAAGCATGTTTGTCGAATGCATCCAGGATACTAGATGTGTCAAATTTGGTCTCATTTTGACCCCCTTTCTTTAATATACAACAAAACATGTCCTCCTAATTATAAAATTTGTCCTTCATGTGTGGTCATTAAGCCTTCGTAGAAAAGGTGATCTTGAGCTGAGCTTGGAAAGGTTGGTGTGGTTTGACAGAGGAGACGAAGGGTACAGACCTGTCAGGCAGGCGATGCTGTTTTCTATGACACATCCTAGGTTCAGGACATTTGTTCAATGCGTGGTCAGGTCTCCTTTGAAACATCTGTAGTGCAAGACATTCACTTTCATTGATCATCACATAATTAGAACTCAAACTTGGAGCTTGTTCTGGCATTGCTCTTGGGCAGTGGGGGATGGTATAAAAGCCTAATGCTCATTATCTTGAACAGGAGTAACCAACCTGAATTCCCAGGGCTCCAATGGTGGGGGTGGGGCGAGGGGAGCTTCACCATAGCAAAAGAAGTGTTTAATTACAGCTACAGAAGAGGATCATGAAAAAACAAACAATCATTTGCAGGCGTTAATGACTTATTACCAACCAAAATATAAGTTCTTAAAGTGACCTTATCAAGCTGATTAGAAAGAAAATATGAATTATAAAACTGTCATCCCTTTCATTCTGTCCTTCTCTAGCCTTTATCATTATCTTCTGTTTATTTCAGTGACTTTACAATCTCATTATTTTACTAAAACAGAAATTAGAAGACATAGAGTCTGTTCAAAGAAGGCTCCTTGTATATCACATTTCCTCGATTTTCATGGTTGAAAAATTAGATCTTAATTAGGATTTATAATTATATGGGGTTTTGCAGTTCGTACTATCACACATATTTATTTATTTTAAATTCTCAATGATTAGAGTTAGCATAGGAATTATTTTTCCCTTATATAGATGTGGAAACTGAGGCTTAGATGTTAAATGACTTTCTCAGGACCCCTCAGCAATCATGGTGCAAAGCTGGGTCTTCTGATTGCACACTGAGAGCTATGCGTGCCGCTGCAGGACCTGCATGTCAGTCAGTTAGTCTCATGGCCCCTGTGTTCTTCTCATTTCCCCTGATTGTGAAAGTGATTCTCACTTACGATCTCCGAGTCTTAATATGGAGGAGGTGACCTTGAGCTGAGCCTGGAAAAGCTGGTAAGGTTTGATAGCGGGTGATTGGGGTACAAGATGTGTTTCTGGTAAGTTTAGCTAGCTCCACGCTCTTCCAACATGTCTATAGTATGTCAGATGGAGTGGGGACCCTTGGAAGCAACACGTTGGAGATGCATCTGTTCATTGACTTCTGCCACCACTCAGGGCAGAGGATTCTAATGTACTCGAAGTCAATAGTGACTCATAGAAGGGACCTAAAGTTCATTTAGTTTAACTTCTAGATATTATTGATGAGGAAATTAAGGCACACAAATTAAATAAATTGAATTTAACTTACAAAGATAATTATAGTTATCAATCAGAATGCCAAATTCTCAGTTTAGTTTTTTTATAAGCCTCCTTCCTCATTCCCAATTTTATGCGATCTTTTCTGCTTGTTAGGATTGCTTTGAAAAATGCACATTTGTATAGATAGGTATTGCCTCGTATCCCCAAATATACATGATCAAGTCATATGTACAAAAGGCTAACTATAGACAAATGTTGTAGGGAACAGATCCATTCCCAGCGAGTTAGATTCATCAAATCCCTAAGTAGAATTCATATTTAGACCTAAACATGAGTAAATATGTCCAGCCTAATACACAGTGCCTAGCATGTTGCTTGACAGAAAAATAGATTCAGAGTGAAAAGTGGTTGCAAAGATGGGTAAAGGAATGAAATGGACTGTCAGTTGTAATTCAGTGATTTTCCTTTTGAGGGTAATATGTTGCTACTTCAGCAATCATATGATTTCTATCTTTGCCTCAGTTTTTATCATGAGGAGCATATTTTTTGTTCTCATTTTTATAAAATATTTAGGACTATTGATGCACTAGACTAGTGTAATTTATGCTCAACACTGAAGTAGAGACAAAGATGGTAGTGATGCTATATAAAATAGCTGTTTCTGGAAGCCATCACCCCAATGAAAAAGCTTTAAATATTTATTTTAGCCAATGTACAAAAATTCAAATGTAGTATACAAAGTTCAGTTTGATGGTAGTAGTAAGTAGGCAGTTTTTAAAAGCTGTGGACCACTTCTATTTTGAAACAGAGAAATATGCATGAACTGATTTATTTCGGGTCTGGAAAAATCACTTTGTAGTACTGGGGCTCCTCTCCGGGGAGGCATTTACTGAAGGTGAAATCTGTTTCCACATTTCCAGTGACATTTCATGACCATCAGTTTTCCTCTTTCCTGTGGTTCTCATCCAAGTCATTCTTTCTGGCTGAACTTGACCAGAATTTCAAAACCCAGAAGTTTCTGATGGATAGTTGACATTCAGTAGAAATTGAAGTCTTCCAAAGCCTGATTATCACTGCTGGAAGCTTAAGAATTACAGTGGCAGTTTGGTATAAACGGTGATTCTGGAATGGGACCATAAACTTTCAGTCAGACACTAGATACACAATAGAGAGAAATAATTCACTTTTTAGTATGCTTCTGTATTCTGCTAACCATAATTAGCTTTTATTTATTTACATTTGGTTTATTGCTGCATAGTATTATGGCTCTGTCTCTTCAAGGAAAACGAAAGTGAAGATATGGTACTGAAAGGCCCCCTTTCCAAATACTTATTTTAATCTTTGAGCTATTGGAATTTATGCATTTACTTAGAGGATGTTTCTGACAATTTGCAAGTGTGCATTTTTATAAACAAAATACAAATGTGAATAATCATTTCTTTTTGTTTTTCAGAACCCCAGCTGAAAGGAATCGTGACAAGGTTATTCAGCCAGCAGGGATATTTCCTGCAGATGCACCCAGATGGCACCATTGATGGGACCAAGGACGAAAACAGCGACTACAGTAAGGAACTTCAGAGTCTTGCAGTGCAATTACAGTGAAATGTTTGCCCAGTGTATCGCAGACTTAAACATGGCCAGGCTGCCTCTTAAACTATTTAACTACAAGTAAACTGGTGTCTTTTCCTTTATTTTTATCGCTATGATTCCCAATATCTCAGAGACAATAAGGGAGCAATGTTATGTACTGTATGAAAAGTTAGGAGGCTTGAAGGAGTTCAGTTGGTTACAGGACCAGAATAGCCTTCCATCCCAGTATCTCTGGTCAGGGTGATGAGAAGTATTTGTAGGAACAAGGTGCAGACTTTTCAGCACAAGATGGTGTTTTTAATCCTAGAACTAAATAGTAAAAATGTTAAACTAATTCGTAGAGCACCATTTCTGGTAGACCAAAATTACTTCTTAAGGTAAACATTGAATACATACATATGTATATTACATATTATTTTATTTGGGTTTAGGAAAAATTGTTGGTTTTAAAAGAAAAGGTATAATAAAATAGTACAATGATGTTTTATAGCACATGTGATAATAACAGGATAATTAAGATAGATAAACCCAAAATTTTGTTTATAATTTTCACTATAAAATGCCAAATATTAAAATATTATTAATAATTTCCCTGGAAATAGTTTTTACTTAATTTATCTAAGGAGTTGACAAGTTTAATAACTCAACAAAATCATCAAGGTATGATAGAGTATATTTGCATTTTGGAAAAATTTTGAATATAAACCTCAGCACCAAGAATGATCACTCTCATTGTGCCTTTCATTTTCTGCCTAAGG
>PVKM010012284.1:0-31885 GCA_004027735.1 Carollia perspicillata | reverse complement strand
GCATTTTCTCCCCTTCGGTCTGTGCTTTTGCTTCAGGGAGTCAAAAGCTATCACCCACGATGCCTGTGAAGCCCGTGGCCACACCCCCTCTTCTCTGTAACTATTTAGAGTAATCGCCCTGGCATGGTGCCAGCACTGGGGGGCTCTCCTTAAAATCTTTAACTGTTCCCTTCCTCTTTTGAAAAGTAAACTCACCATTAATGCATATCCCAAGTATATCGTAGTGGCAGAAATAACTCATCTTGGCAAAAGGAAATCACCCTGGAAATTACCAGAGGATGTGACATGGATTATTTAGTGTAATGGCTGAAGGTGTTTTCAGTAAAATGCGGTGTGTGCTGTGTTCCCTGATCCCATTTGTCCTCTTAAAATTAATTTCTGTAGTGTTTCACAGTTACCTGTTTAATTATTCATTCTGGATGCCATGAAGAATGATACAATACTGCAAACTAAAGCCAATAAAACAAGTTTCTAATGCTAAGTATCAAAGCTGGAAAATATGACTGTTACAAATAAGCAAGGATCTGTCTCCCTTTTCATAATTATTCAACGAAAGATGGGCCATGAAATAAACAACAGTGTTGCTTGGATTAATTTGAAGATAGTTGTATAAATATGCTCAGAGTTTATAGTTTTTTTTCCACTACTATTTGTTTGTATCACAATAGTATGCATTTCCTGGACAAAATATGCCCCTTAATCCTTCATGTCGTTGAAACGTCCACTTCTCTTGGCAGTGGAGTGTTACGCAGGGACCTGAGCTTTGGGAGGCAGACAGACCTGCGTACCAGTTCTGGTTTCATCACACTTGATGTGCAGGGAATTTGCCATCTCTCAAGCTGTTTCCCACTTATAAAATATACTTTGCAAAATTGTTGGGTGTGTTAAACTATGTAATATTAGACAAACCTAAATTTAACATACTGAATTGACTTTCTGTTAAACCGATTAATTTCTTATAATTTTATATGAATTATAAATAACAAGACTGATTTCAAAGGATAAAATTTAATAATAGTGTGATCATTGTTATGACTTTAAGGAGATTATTAAATTATATAAAAGAATTAATTCATTTTAATATTGAACATTGAAAACTGTTCTATTAGAATCATGTATATTAGGTAGGGTGACTTTGAAATTAAATCTCTTTATTAACTTAAATAAGGTCTCTTTTCAAATCTGAGCTCAAGGAATCATGTACACTTTGCCAGAGGAAATACTCAGAAATTAAGGCAGAGCCCTTGTATATTAAAAACAGTCTAACAAAGAACAATTTTTTTAAAAATCTGTTATAAGACCTAGAGAATAAAGCTGAAGAGGTCTCTTAGAGGAAAAGAAAAACACAGATCAACTCAGGAGGTCGAATATTCTTAACATAAGTTCTAAAATGAAAGAAATGAAAAGTGGAAGAGAGGGAATAATCAAAGAAATCACAGAAGAAAATTTCCTACAATCAAATGGAGACACAAATTATTTTCAAAGAGCCTAAATTCCTCCAGAAAGGCAAGAGTAGCCATCAAAAAGGTATAAGAATTATAGTAGCATCTGATTTTTCATTAGTAACACTGTAAAGACAATGAACCAATCCCTTCAAATTTTGAGGGGTAGTGACTTTCAAAGTAGAATTTCATACCCAATCAAATTCCTTAAGCTGTGAGGTCAAAATAAAGACAATTGCAGAAATGCAAGAACTCACAAAGTTTACTTTTTATTCACCATTCCAAGGAAGTTACTTCAAGGTGTGCTCCAGCAAAACAGTCGTGAAAACCAAGAAGGTGGGAAATTTGAGATCTAAGAAACATTGGAACCAATCTATTGATTTCAAATACAAAAAAATCCCATATTATCATCCATAAATCAAAAATAGTCCTAAAGTCAAACAGAAGACATAGAACAGAGAGGTGGAGAGTAGAAATGGATTCAATTTAAAAATAAAAAGACTAAAATGCTAGAAGCTGTTATCTGTGAAGATGTTTTATTTTCTCAACAAAAGAAGGCTTAAGAAAGCCAGAAAAGGCAAAAGAATAAGTAAACAGAACTGTACTACCTATATACCACTCAAAAACAAAACCTAAAACTCCATAAGAAAAAAATGGCCCAAAATACACATATAATAAAACAAAATACAGTATGCTTTTGAATAGGTGATGTAAGAAAAAAATTGATCATAATAGTTGAGTGTTTGAATCTTAAATAGCAGGCAGGTAATAACATTGGACTAAAATAAAAAAGAGAGAGAGGGAGGGAGAAATAAGAAGGAAAAACTGAAATCCTAAGTCCAGGAGATGACATATCCCAGTGGCCTGCCTCGAGCCCCACCTTGCCCTCCACTCCAGCAAAGTCCGTAGTAATGCCTTTGATTGTTCTTGTGACTTTTCACCAACCAATGTACAAACTGAATCCTCTCCTCTGAGCTTATTTTAAGCTGGTTCTCGTACCCTTAAAACTGGGGGCAGACAGAATGATCATTCTGGCTGGCCTAAAAGTGCTAGGATATTGAAAAAATGGTTTGTTAAAACATAGACTGTTTACCTAGTGGTCATTGGTGGGACATATGAAATATTCTCCTCTTTGGTGCAAAGGAGGGAATCCTTCCTTTCCCTCTTTCTCAAGCCAGCCTCAGTGGAAAACTGCCTCCGTAACTTGTGCCCGAAGCCATGTTCGTGGGATGCCCAGATAGTCATTTAGTGGGAATAAAATAATACAAAAGATTTTGACAAGATTTGATATTAGTTAGGTTAAAAAGAATAATGTAGTGTTTAATTATAGACAACATTTAGGAGACACAGGAATCAAGTATGGGGAGCAAACTCCAAAAATTCTTGAAGCAATTTACAGAAGCCTGGAGAATTGCCCACTCTACATGTAATGCCATAATGAGAAGGTGACATTTTTGCAATCTCCTAAAGTGGGTTGTCAGTTTTTCAACATCCTTTTCAGACTCTGTTCCTAGTCTGCCCTACAAAGGGGAGAAGCCAAGGCAAAATTTCTAGTTCAAATATATTTTTTAACTTTAATGATCATTTTTAAGTTATCGAAATGAAGGAAACTAAAAGGTCCAAGATCCAATACTCCCAACCCCAGAGAAAAATGTAATTAATAGGTATGAGTTCAAAAATGATTTTTAGAAATGAATTTCAAGATTGTCCCAGTGACAGTTTAGAGCTTGAGGATTCCATTTGTGTCTTCATAAACTTTCCTATTTGCACAATGTCCATTCTGTCCTTGTTTTCTTAGCTAAGAATATGCTGGTTGAATAATCCCAAGTTAATAAGTGTGAAGATTTAATAATGTCATAGCTGCATCACCAGTCAAGTTTACTTTGTGTTTTAATTTGGTATTTGCACAGTATTCATATCCCATGGTACTAGTATACATTTCTGAGCTTAATTTTATCCAGTGCCATATGATTATTTTTAAATGAGGATATGCTTTTTGTTATAGATTCCTTTACAAATTACTTAATGAGAATGTAAATGAGAATATGGTTAAATGGCATTAAAATGAGCCAAACTGTTGAATTAGGCTAATACAGTGTCTCCTAGAAAAGAACATAAATGTGTCAGGTTACAATGAACATTTGAATTTCTGTTACTTATTGCTTAAAGAGATGAAATTTGGGGGAAAATATTTTTTCTTTGAGAAGGCAATCTACACCTTTCTGTCCTTGGAACTGGTTTCGTGGAACCCAGTTCTCTGAGGAACTGTTCCTCATTTCTGTGGGAGCCCTAAGTCCTCCGGTTTGCTGGTGATCATGCACCCCTCCCCCACCCTTTGGCCTTGTTTTCTCAGTCCTATTGTTCTGCTGCACTTTTTTTTCTGGCAACTTCTAAATAGCACCCTCTCCAAGGCTAGTGCCAGGTGCTCTGTGCATCCTTCAGTGAAGGTAAGCAGGAGTGACCTTGGGTTCTTGGAGCAATTCTTCATTTTATATAACATTCTAAGGCACATGACTCTTTAAAAAGGAAATTAAGTAGAGAGAGCTATCTTCTTTAGCTGCTTCAACCAAGAAATAGCATTAATCAAAAACGTTCTCTGAAATGTTCTTGTACTTGGTTTTACAGTAAAAGTTGAGAGAGAGAAAGGGATACGGAAATTTTCAGCAGTTAAAAAGCCTTAATCTAAACATTCATTTCTCAAGCTTCCTCTTGAACTTCAGATTTTTCTCTTCTTTTGTAATCTGTTAAATCATCAAGATTTGTTCAATCTCAGAATGCTTCTACTGGACACAAATTTAACTTCTGAAGTTATTATAATTATTGATTCTAACTTCAGATCCTAATTGATTCTAGATATTTTCTTTCCCAGAATTTATTTCTTTTATAACCCTCAGATATTTTAGGCTTAGATGGCATACTTACAGTCTTAACAGTGAATTATGCTTCATTATTCAGCACAGATTGCCCTGGTTCTTAGGGGGTATAACTTTCAGAGTATACATTCAGGTAGTAAAATTATTTAAGTTAATCTTTTGGGAAACAACTGTAAATAATCCTTCTGTGCTTTTACATTTTCAAGTTGAGTTTGTTTTCAAAGCATATTTCACAGCATATTTGAGTTTCATGATAACAGACTCAGCAAATTCAGCCACAAAAGCCATTTAAGTATATTTATATATTGAGATCTTGTACAATTTATATTTTTCATCTCTATAAAGCAAGAATAATATTTTACAGATAATGATATTTTATAAGCAAAAGTATTTTTCAAAAATAGGTTTATGTCACCATACCCTATTACAAATAGACTTAATGCATATATTTTTATTTCATTTTTAATCTAACTTGACCTCTGAATAACCTCTACCAATATTAAAGGTGAGGCATATTTAACTTATATGTTTATTTATTTGTATCATATTTTATATATTATATTACTATATCATTTTTATGTAAACATTACTAATAAATATATTCTAAAAAAATATTAGCAATAGCAATGCATATTACTTTTGCATAGTTCTTTTAACTACTGTTTTAATATAGATTTTCTTTTATCTTCTTAAAATCTTTTGCAATAAGTAGATGTATAATCATGTATAAATTCATGTTTCATTTTAAGAAACTAAGATACTATAGCAATAAATGATATGCTAACATCACAAAGCCTGATAAACTCAGTACTAGAATTTTCTAAATCAGTTTAATAATGTTTCAAGTGTAGATAGCCAATAGAGAAGATTAAAATAACTAACACTTTTATTTAAGGATAAATGTGTTGTATTTTTATGTGAAACAGTTCAATAAACTCTCTGGCACACCCAGAAATGGCCCCAATTAAAATCGAACATATATTAGAAATATTTCATAATATGTAGGTTTTAGTTTTTCCCTTGTGATCATTATCTCTTCTTTGAGAAATGGCCTCTAATAAAGATATTCATTTGGCCCCAGGATATGTGTATACATTAAGGAAATAAAAACCTCAAGAGTTCCTCCTTCCCTATTAAATCTGTAAGATATTTGTCAAATACCCCTGGGGACTTTCACATAGTGGTCAGCTATACACAGAGATCATTAAGAAAACTTCATGTTGTTTTGCGGTATAACTTTGTGATCCTTCAGAGTGATTATATCTTGTAAGACTTCCTTGTGCCTTATTGAAAGCTTTGGGGAAAATAAATACATCTTTCTAGACCCAGAACTTGAAGTGACAGTGGACTCAAGAGATCAAGGTTATCAAAACACAAGGTCAGTCTTATGGCTTCTGTTTTATCTGCAGCAGGAAAGCTGCCAAGGTGAAAAGAGTTGTTATTTTTAAAATATTGAATTGTCTGGATGAGGAATTCCTTATCAGGATAGATTATTTTTGTTTCCAATTCTAAATATTGACCTTATTTTTGATATCATCTCTGTCCTTTGACAGTTATTAGCTGATAGATGATTGCTGGGTTTCTGGGAAATCTCTCTCGTACTCTCACTCCCAGGAGGCTGCTGGGGATGTGTGGCAGCTGTTTGTCTTCAAAGGGGTTAAAAAAAAGAGGTTGAAAAGATGAGAAAGGAAACAGGGACAGACTTCATACCCATTAGAATACTGTCTTGCCTTCCAGGTGCCCACTTTCAGGATTTGTGTGTGTGTGTGTGTGTGTGTAAATATATTTTAGCTTTCTCAAATCTTCAGTATTTGTGGGGTTCCCTTTGTCTTCTGTACAACGGGAAAAATCAGTGTTTGTGCCGTGATGAGCATTGCTTCTTTGTTTCAGATATTATAAAAGAAAAGTCTGACCATATACAGACTTCACAATCTTCATATAATTCTTAAGGAAAAGTGAAGTGACGTCACTGGGGCTCTGTCTCATCAGGTACATAATCAGGAAGTTTTAAATACCTCGCTTAATTCAAGGGCTTTTTGCAGTCACTTGTTCTACAGACCATAACCCAGATAAAAGATTATGCTAAATGTCACAGCCGTGCTGTAAATGATGGCTGCCAATTTTTTTCTTCTTTTTCGTTGCAACAAAAAGAAAACAAGGTGAAATAGTTGTTAACAGAATTTAGGTATCAGGAGTCCCAATATCAAAATGTGGATGGAAAGAGGCTGGGATTTGTTTTAAAGCCTCACAAATCAATGTTTGAAATAAAACCTGGGTAATTATTAGCCATGTGGTCTTGGGCAAGTTATTTAACCTCCACAAAACTCACATGGCTCATCTTTAAAAGCGGCCATTTTCAAATTTGTTGATATCATGATCTGAGCTAACATGTGGATATACATACATATACCTTATTCAGGATATTTTTACTGACCTCAAAATGATATGTCTTTGAAGTTTCTTATTTAATCTTAAATATCCATGTGTATTTTGTGTTCCTTACATTACTATATATTTTAATATTAAAATAATATCTTCATACTCAACCACATTTTAAAGTAAAATTGTTTACTTCAGAAGATACTCAGTACTCATTTTGTGGCTTCTTGTATCTTTTGTCCAGCAATGTATATCCAAGGGAAAGAGTGCACACCCCAGTTTTCAAAACACAACATTAGATGATATTTTGAGAATGATTTGTGTATAGAGAATTTTTAATAAAGGTAAGAATTCTATTGAAAGCTTTGTAACCTCTGCACACCTCCTATGGACACGTAAATTTTCCAGTAGGTAGTGAGTTTTTATATGGTCAGTTTTATAATCTGAAAGGAATTAAATCTGTTTCACTCACACTAACTTTTGCAAAACAAGGAATTGTAGAAAAAATTACTTTACAAAGTTAAAATTTTTCTGTGTATTCAGTGAGGTATCATAGCCTTGCAGGAATATTTTCTGACTACAATATTTTATAATTCTTAGTTTATCAGTGGCTCATTTTACCCCCTGCCCCATCCATCATGGATGCCATCCTGACCTCGGGTGCGGTGAACCTGAGCGAACCTTCCTGTGTATCCTAATGGGAAAGTCAGATGTTTAGAATTTCAGTCCTGGCCTAATTTAATTATGGGCCTTGGCTTATTTATGTGGATCAGGACACTATGTATACAATTTTGTTAGTTGAAAATTTCAAAGCTACAGGATCATGACACTGTCCTTAGCACTGCTAGTGAGGGAGCTGTGAAACGCATGACCTGAGGCATTATCCATAGGGGGCCAGGAGCTCAGGGTGGTAGAAAGGCGTCTTCAGGAGACCCCGGTGGCAGTCACAATTATTGCTCCAAGTCTCCAATTTTCATAATGTTGTCCATGGCCAGTAAATCAGCAAAACCACCGGTCAGACCATACCCTTGGCGACATATGATGCAGCATAATTACAAAGGAGATTTTTAAAGAAAACTCCCCAGAGCCCTTTGTGCCAAGTGCCTGAGGGGGTTTCCCTGTTGGCCTGTGATGTGATCCCAGTCAGGCATGATCTCATGCCTCTGGGCTTCCTAGAGTTCTCCTTATGCATGAACTGTGTTCCAAAATTCTTACATCTTTATATAAGCCCAAAGGCGATGCACATCCAGTTACTTAAAAAAATGCTGCTTATAAATAAAAACAGTGAATAACCCACCTGTTTCTTCTGGAAAGCTCGCACTTAGGTTTCAACAAGATGCAATCTAGTTAATCCCTCAATATATTATGCTTTATTTAAATGTTGGTCTAACCATGTCTAGTTCGCCTGTATCTTGCTTTCTTGAAAACATTTTGAACACTCCAAGCATTTTGGGATTTGATTAGGAAGGTTCCTGCAGAACTGCAGCACATGTCTAGGGCAACACATGTCCTCGGAAAGCAGCTTCCGTTCCAGGGTGTGCTTTTGCTTTTCCAGGTCAGCCCTCATAGGATCAGAGTCCTGGCTGAGGGAGGTGGCAGCTTCTTCATTGTCACTTTGAGCAGCAGTAACGGGAGGATGGGCGAGGCTATGCTGTCACAAACATGAAAGTGTCTGACCTCACGTTCTCTCATCAGCTTTTACAGTTTATTTGGGCTTCATACCTACCATCTATGAATAAGACATAAACTCTCTTCTCAAAATTCTTATGCTCCATATAAGGACATATGAAGACATTATTAAGAGAGTAGAAATATATGCAGTAAAGCAGTTTTCCCTTGAAAGATTGGGACATACTTCACATGCAAAAAAAAAGGAACAGGTTTATTTTAAGAAGCTGCTGAGTAGAGGAAACAAGGAAAGGAATGTCAGTGGCATAGTCCTGAGGCATGAGAGTGTGCTCTTCCCATATGTCTGAGTTTCCAGTGTTTCAAATACATGATATTCTTTCAGCTTTCCCAGTGTTGTGTAAGAATTACCTCAAGAGAAGTTAAGTGACTTATGCAAAGTCACCCAGATAATGTGTCATACTAATTTGAATTAATTCATTCTTTTCTTTACTCGAAAATATGTATGAATATTAAAATAATGAAAATAAACTTTGATGAAATGTTTACTTCAAAGCAGTGTTTCTCAAACTTTTTTTGTGTTATCACTCCATGTAAGGAGTCTTTTTAGCCTTTTTTTTTTTTTTTACCTATTAGCCCTCTCCCCAGGAAACGTTAATACCTCAGACATCCTGTGTATCTCTCTCTCTTACACTGCAGCTCTTTGGAGGGCCACAATCATTGTAATAGCTAATTTTTTTCACCCTCTTTCCAAGGACCAAGTTTTGCCCCCTGAGTGATAGCCACCCCATTGAGAAAGCATGCCTAAGAGATACTTTGCTAAATTCTAATGATGTAAAAATGAATAGCATATGGCCCTTTTCCTTAGTCACTGTGATGACTAATTACTGGTTTGCTTGTACCAGTAATCTCAGGAGAGAGTACTGAGTACAACAACATAAGAATGGACAAGGTGCAACATTAGCACAAAGAGGCTGTCTTCGACTTGGCTGTGCACAGTTAGAGGAGACATACGAACTCCCTTCATCATCAAGGCTTGCCGTGCGAGGATGTGACTAGCAGGGGGAAAGGAAGGCGAAGAACATTGCAGACAGACAAGGCCCACCTATTGAAAGGCAAAGTGGGTGAAACAACACAGCCAGTTTGGGGGTTTGCAAAAGAAACACTTAAAAGGAGAGGAGAGTGATGGAGAAGTGTCAGGACCCTGTCCTAAAGTGGGAGACTAAACTTGGTGGTACAGAAGTGACATGATTAGTTTTGTGTCTTCGAAAGATCCCTCGGGTGTTACGCTTCCTGTTTAAGGTGGCTGAGGACAGCCAGTAAGTTGCTCTCTTCTCTCTCCTGCTAAAATCCCTCTGAAATCCATCATTTGGAAATCTGGAAGGATGCCATCAGTATACGAGAAAGGGGAGAACACTTTGGAAGACTTGGGAAGATAAATGAATTAGAGCACTTGAACAGTGTCTGGCATGCAATAAGCACTATCGTTAGCAATTATTTAATGGGTACAGTTAGGAGGCTAAAAGGCAAAGCAAGACCTGATGAGATTCTTACCTGAGGCAGGAATGTTGGGGAGGGGCAATTTTTTCAAAATGTTTCTTTGTATTGTACTATAGCGGCTTCACACAGCCCAGAACTCATCTATATTGTCCTTCACACCACATTCCTTCCATGCCAGCCTTTCCATAATGTCTCAGAAATCCACTCTTCATTACATATGAAAATATCTGGTTAACTTGTAAGCAAGAGGTATTGACAGGTTGTAGTCAAACATTGAGATAATTGTTTTACAGACAATTATCCATACAGCATTTCTATGAGGTTACTGCTGTTATCATGCCCACTTGCCACAAGGAAATAAACCTTAAGGCTTAAACGAGGTAAGTAATTTTCTTAAGTACCTACAGTTATTAAGCAGTTAAATTTGAGATCATGACTTCATGCCCCAGCACTTAAACATCTGCTATTCTGCTTCGTATATCATTTTTTTCTGATAATGTTCTTGTCTTAGTCTGTTCCAGCTGTAGTAGCAAAATGCCATAGACAGGGAAGCTTATAAACAACTGAAATTTATTTCCCACAGTGCTGGAAACTAGGAAGTCCAAGATCAAGGCCCCAGCAGATCTGGTGTCTGGTCAAAGACCGCCTCCAGGATGACCCATCTTTTGCTGTGACCTCATGTGGCAAAAGGGGGTCAGGAGCTCTCTCTCAGGCCTCATTTATAAGGACATGAATCCCATTCGTAAGGGCTCTGCCCTCATAGCCCAGTCGCCTCTAAAAGGCTCCACCTCCTAATACCATTACTCTGGGAGCTGGGACTTCAACATAGGAATTTTGAGAGGACACTACCATTCAGAATAGAGCAATCCATATGACATTTCTTTAAACGAATCTTTCTAATTGAATATTGACAATATTTCTAAATTATTTTAAATTGTTCACATCATTATTTCAGTTTACCTTTCATTAAACTAGAATCAAAGAATACTCCTGGCTCATGTGTAGAGTGTGTGTTTAGAATGCATTGAAAAGGTAAGGCATTAATATCTCCTGTCTCTATGCACCAGGCCCTACGCCAGGCCTTTCCGCTGTCTTCTGACTTCAGTCTCATCCTGATTTGAGGCAGCATCAGGGCACTCAAACACGAGATGAGGCACCTCAGACACAGGGATTCCAATGCTCTCTTCCTGTGTAATACAGTATTTAAACGTGCAAAAGAAAAATGCTTGCCTTTAGCACTCACAGTTCAAAAGAATGAATCATTTGTAAATTGATACATAAAGGAAATCTCAGGAAGCCGTAGCAAACACGAATTCCCGAGACAATCTTAAATTCCAAACTAAAATCTAGAAATGAGTCCCATGTTGTCAACTCACATAACTTTATAAATGGGAGAAAGCATATGTTCGTGCAATGTCAAGTAGCAATTAATCCAATAATATAGTTACATGTGATGTAAACCTTTTACATGGATGTTTATGTTCTAAAAACAGCATGTGGTTATATTTGAATCTTTAAGTGACAAGTATTCCAGAAATTATTTTCAAAGAGAGTTCACCTAGTGTATTAGATTCACAGTCTCTCCCTTTTTACACTTTACACAATATTCTGCAAATAAGGAACACAATTCATTATATTCTCCCTAAAAATCTTGTTATACAAAGTCTGATATATCACACCCATAGGTATGTTTATAATTAAGTATTCCAGGGTATTTTATGATCACATGTAAATTTCTTTAAAAAAGGTTTGTATTTCTATTTAAAACTATACATAAGAATAAAATCCAGGTGGATTAAAGATCCACGTTAAAATGCAACATCTCCCTTAGATGCGATACTGGAAGGAAATAGAGGCTGTGCTATTTCGATGTTCTGTTTTCTTTGAGTGGAGAAGGCCTCCCTAACATCAATGGAAACATAGTTTACCACTTTAAAATGAAAAAAAGCAACTATAAGCAAATTAAAGTTAGAAATATGACTGACAAAATTATTTGGCTAATATTCCTAATATGGTTAATGTCCCTAATATGCAAAGAGCTGATACAAATAAATAAGGGGAGGTTAAACAATCCTATAGAAAAATGAGCCAAGACTAGGATCAGGTAATAATGAATAATGGTAAACACATTTCCAAAAACTATATACCTCGCACTAATATTCTAATAAATGCCAATTGTCATTTATCAAAATGAAAAAAATCAAGAAAACTGACAATATCCAACAATGTGTGTGTGTGCGTGTGTGTGTGTGCTTGAAGTATCATTAAAATTTGAATATCATAAATGTGTGCCTATGGATTAAAAATAATACAGTGATGGACTTTACATGTTAACAATATTTAGAATTTTTAAAAGATCGTGTCATGCTCTTAACTTCATCCTGCTTTTCCTCACCTTGTGACTTGCCACATGAAAGGGCTCTATTCAGGCATTCTTAACCCTCCCAGACTTGCAAAGAGGATTTACCCGGGACCATAGTTCCATTTGCAACCGCTGTCCTCAGGACCTAAGTACCTTATAAGTGCGTGGATGGCTCCATTATCGCAGCTTGACCAGGCCATGCTTTCTACAGTTGCTAAGTAATCAGTGTCAATTTTTGCTCTTGAGGACAAAGGGCAAAATATTTCTTAAGATAAAAAAGAAAGCTTTATGAAAAGGCAAAGGCTACCTTTTCCCACAGTATTCTGTTTCTGAATCATTACCATGTTTGAATGTTTTATTCATGAGACAAATTCTTACAAATATTCTATCACTTTCTTTAGTAACTTTACCTTGGAAACCATTTATATTTGGGGCAAGTGGTTCTAACGAACATAAAAGTGTCTTTTGCATGTTCACGAAACTTATATAGGATTATGGGAAATACACAGTTCTAACGCTGAATCTCTTGAGCATACAACTATTCTACTACCAACTTCCTCTGATCTGGAATGTAAATTAGGTCCCCTGCTAATAATATATTTCCTTCAGCACACATAACAACTATTAAAGAATGTTTTTTGTACATCTGCAAAATTTCTTATTGCACTGAATCATCAAAAATAGATGAAAGCAATGAACAGTATGAATATATTTGTCAACAATTTAGGACCCTGTATGATTTTGCTCAAAAACTAACACTCGACTGCCACATCATTCATTGGATAGCTTAATTTGATTTCTGTAAATCTTTTAAAAATCACATCAGCCAACAAATATATATTCCGAGTCTGATGTAATACACTATAGGCAGAGAGAGATTTATTTTTTAAAAAGAGGAAGGCAAGACTTATTGTTATGTGGGAAAACTACATCCTCATCTATGGAAAGTAATTAGCAATACACAAGCCATTATAATAGTTCACAAGGGGTGGCAGTGTTGGGTAGTGGAATTTTCAGGATGTAAGAATACCTTTTTGGTTTCAGCAAGTTCAAGTGGGCCTGAATATCTGTAATTTCAAAGGTGTACAAGGTGCTTTTGATACACCTCTTGGGTTGAGAACTACTTCATTCAAGCCTGGGAAGACTGAAATATTAGATATTGTTGTGAAGAAACTAAAATGATACATTAAACCTTTAGTACTTCAGCAACTTGACTTCCCAATTAACTGACTAGTCTTTAGAACATAAGCTATCCCAATAAAATGTCAAAATTCAGTGATCCTCAGGAAGTATGTACACCAATATTTAGATTTAATAATATGAATGAATCATTTCCTGATTTGTTTTATTTATTATATAGGGTATTAGTGACTATAAAAACAAATACATTTGTATCAGGTATAAAAGTATACTCATTTGAGAAAGACTCAAAAGGTGTGGAGTGGATTTAAAAATAAAATATATTAGAAAATGATTATGTTCATTACAAAGGAAAGTTAATATAATTCCTTTTAAACATAGTACATTAAATATTCAATTAGCAAAAATTAGAGGATTGTATTTAAAGACGACATTCATCACCACTGATCTGGCATCGTGCTCTTTTAGAGCGACCAGCCAGCTGGAGGAAAGCTGGGGACACTCCTGACGCCCTCCTCAGATTTCCTTCAATCCGCAGTAGGTCCTTTTTCCTACCATGTTCACACACAAAAAACTGAAATTGTACTACCTTAAACACATTTTTACAGTGCATTCAGTTTGTTCAGTTTCTTTGTGAACATGACATTTTATTATTTTCTTTTTAAGCCTTTTCTGAGTATTTTCTTGTCTGTGGGCAGTCTTCCCTTTGTGCCAAATTCTTTTATGGAAATACACACACACACACACACACACACACACACACACACACACACACGTGTGTGCATTTTACATCTCTCTGTAGCCAAAAAGCACTTCCAGAAGTATTCCATTGAATGTAGAGTTTGGCAAAGGTTAGCTTTATTCTTCTAACAAATTCAGGTCTTGTAACATCTTTATCTGCCTTCCTGTACATACTCTACCCATAAAGTTAGGTAAGTAGACTCCTTTTCTTCTTCCTCTTTATTCTGTTCCTGGACAGTTTTCTACACTCCTAGCCTCTATGTCCATTCTTGCCAAATCACATTGCTTTCCTCCGTGTTAGGCCCAGAAATTCCAACTGTCTGCCAAGTATCTCCAACTGACTGACCCGTAGGCTAAATAAACTCAGGGTATTAAAAATGAAACTGACTGCTTATTTCTAGACTTTTCTTTCCTCCACTACTACTCATCTATGTGGACCAGACCACTAGTCATACTCACCTCCAAATCAGAAATATCAAAACCATCCTATTGATTAAAAATCCCAATTTTTAAATGTCTTGTATCTCCCATCTCATACTCAGTATTAACTTCTAAACTTCGTTGAACTTTATTCTTTTCTCACCATTTCCACTGCGATACTGCATTAGTTCATCCCATCAGCAGCCTCTGTCTATTATAAAAGACTCAAAAGTCTCCTTTCTATCTCCAGTTTTCCACCATTAGGACCCCGCTATTGCCAGAGCCATCATTATAAAATGCAAATGTGCTTTTGTGATTCCCTTGCTTAGATTCCTTGTTGCTTTATGCAATGTTCAAACTCACGAGTTGGGTTTACTCACAGTTCCTTCCTTTCTGTAGTGAAGTCTTACTACTGGCTGAAGCTGTGGGGCTTCTTAGCCCTGCCTGTACTATTGCTCATTCTGTTCCTTATGCTAAGAGGCCCCTTCTTTTTTACTCCCCTATTTATCCTTATTTATTAGAAAAAAAGATTCTTTTGAGGCTACGTGTTACTTCTTGTTCCAGAAATTACTGTCTAGTCTCTAAAATCTGAAGGCCTCACAATCAGAAAAATTACAATACAGATTAAAATATAGCATTAGCCCTATAATTTAAGGATGCAGAGTATGCTGTGGTAACATAGTCGAGAAATGATTCTTTCTTGAGCAGTCACGGGCTTCACCAAAGAAGTGACATTTTAAATGAGTCTTGAATGTTGACTGAAAATATCCTATGTAGAAAGAAGGGAGAAGGCATTCCATGTATGAGGAAAGATTTAGACATCACAAAGAATGTGGAACATTTAGGGGAGATTGGAAAATTTGTGTAGCTGAAAAGCTGTGCTTTGTAAAGTTTTATATGTGGGTTAATTGGCCTTTGTCTGATTTTATTGTATTTTAAGATTATTTTTGTTTATGTTATCTCCATTCAGATTCTCTTAATATTGAGACATCCAGACTCTTCGCCATGTCTTTTTCACCTTTTATCTAAATTTCCGATGGTACTACTCCAGCCCGAGTCTTCAAAACGAAATGAAGTGCTTTTTGGGAAATTTTTAAAGTTTAGATATTCATTAAAAATAATTGAACACTAACTCTAAGTCATTAAGCATGGTAGCTCATACAGACAGAGGTTATGTGTGAGAAACTATGACTCTCAGTGATCTCGCTTGCTTGGTATAAAGTGGTGAGCACCAAACCAACGCTGCAGTCCTGAGCATCCAGAGGAATTCATCCACGTGCAACTCTGCACTCCTTTCTGAATTCTCCTCTGTTATCATCCATATTTCCAATCTAAAAGCATAGGAAGCCAAGCCTACAGGAAACAAGTGAGCATATATGTCATTGTGAAGTGACATTATCTGAACTCTATGTGTCCTTGTTTTCATGCATGCCTACTCATAACAATGAAGCCCTCTTCTGCAGACCAGGATGTGACATTCAGTTTAGTTTATTCTTACTGCTGCCATGGTCACGATAGTGAAAAGGCCAAATGACATTTGATTTTTTCCACTCTTGTTTATTACATTTGATCCACACCACTGGCATTTGACCTTTGAATTAAATGAAGATGTATATGAAAGGTGTGAGAGCAAACAAATACTATAACTCCTTTGTTTGAAGTAAAATATACACACTGAAATACAGACAAAAGTATTCAGTGTTATTTGTTATCATTATCATTTGATTTCTCATCTTGGTCAAAAAGAACCACAATTCTTGTGCTTTTCTTTAATAAATTGTAAATGAGACTTTGATGTGAATAAGCGAGTAACACTGGGAAAATTAGGGATCATCTGGTGAAAGGATTTATAACAGTCTTATGCAAGAGTTATATAATGCAGTGTTAAAATTCTGGAACCATGTAAACTACTATTTAGGAAGATTGTCCTTATTCTAACTCATTGTAGTCATTCATAGTGCATTGCAAGTTATTTTTCTTTTGCTGTTGTTCATGTTTTTTGGGTTGGGAAGGTAGAAAAGTCCTGCTCAGGACTTACATTTGCAACCCAACATAAATCAAAGCTCCATTCTCCAGGCTGAAAGCTCCTGCCCCCACCTTCACTCCCAGTGACCCTGTGAACATAATCTTTTCAGAGTGAACCTTGAATCCGGTCTAGACAGCATGTGACTTATGAAGTGAGGTGGGGTGAGGTGTCCAGGGAGAGAGGCAAATCCTTCAGAAATGAGTCTCAAAATAATGTATTTTCTTTCCTGGAACCCTAAAATAGGTAGAAAATGTAACCCATTTTCCTTTTTTCATTGGAGAGCTGTTTACTCAGATTGGAATGCTTTCTCTTTCTTCCACTCTTCATATCTAGTGATCATAGCCCACTATTACACTGTTTCTGTTTTTCATTCATTGAACCCCTTGGTTTAAAGGACAAGTCAATATAAATACGTAATCTTGGGTTAGAGTGAGGTGTGTATTAAAATCAAGAATAAGGAGCAAGGAGTAAAGATTCTGCCTTTTCCTTCTGAACTGTCCCAGTGATGCTTTGAGAGTATACACAGTAGTCACTGTAAGGAAATAATCTAGGAAACATCTCTCATAAGAAGTTTGAGGCTGGTATGATTGCTAGAGGAAAAAGTAAAAAATACAAACTGTAGTCCAAGACAGTGAATTCCCTCTGAGAGTAGCTGATACCTAAATAATATTTATTTTAACTTTTGACAGTGATACAAATGCCAATTTCAAGAGTATGCCAACTCCACAGCCTCAGTGAAAGTGACTGAGTCACAGATCACCTGCGTTTGTATGGCTTATGAGATCTCTAATATGCTACCTTTAATTAAACTATTAGTACTTTTAAAGAGTTTAATGCGGTTAGTTTCTATAAGAGATTGAAGTCTTATTCAACAAGGCATTCAGGCATCTGGGTTTGGTAGTGTCATTTTAAACTATAACTCCTTGGTCATTCATTAAGATTTATTCATTGTCTAACCTTTATCAGAAACAATGGGCTCTGTCTCACTGACCTTCCTCAGGGCCTTTGTTGACTGTGCTCTCCGACCTGAGCATATAGGGGCCAGAGCAGAAGCAGTAACCATCTTACCATGGGGAAAAGCTTTAAATCATCCAATACCCAATATCATTTATTCATCTTTGGGGGGCTGGAGGATAGAACAGAGGAAGGGGAGCTTTTCCTTTGAGAAGCAAAAGCAAAGCAGAAAAAAGAAACGAAAACTTATGAGGTTTATACATATTGTACCTAGTTGGCCAATAATACATTGCTCTAGGATTTTCAGTGTGACAATTTTGTATAGCTACACACAAGGTCTCAGGGAGTGCTTCACCATTTTCCAGATTCACACATGGGTAGAGCTAAACACATGGACATCAGAAACACTGACTCACTGACAGAGTGATTTTCAACCATATTTTCTATCTTCAACCACTGGTGTATATGAATCTGGGAAAAGCTAGAAATAGATGAGTGTAAGGTGTTTTTGCAGGTCTGTGGGTTGAAAAATTCTGCAGGTAACTTTGATGTTCTTCACAGAGGCAGAAATAGTATATTTGCCCTGTGCCTTGAAACAGTAAGTCACTTATTTGTTAATGTATAGTTTATGAAATTGCTTATTTAATAAATATTTACTGAATATCACATTACAAAACAATCTAAGTTAATGTAGCTGCAAGAAAACTGTTGTGTTGTTTTTATGGCTTATTATTACCTAGCTTTGGGTACCATGAGCAGTTTTGAAAGCACAATCAAAAGGAGCTGGAGTTTAGTGTATTTTCCCAATAGGCCTTTGTGTAATTACCTGTATATACTTCTATTTACAACCTTTTAAGTATGAATACTCCATCCAAAGTGATTTTCATATTATAATGAACATTAAATTTCAAAATTAAGGCATTTAATAACTATCTTTATGATTAGGAAGGATGTAAATTTATTATGGAAACAAAGAAGGAAATAAAAATTGCCCATGATACCAACACCCAAAGAGAAATAAAAATTAACATGTTGACATCCCCATTGAGCTGCTGTGCGTGCTGGGTTCCATGGTAAGCTGGCATGGAGAGATACAGGGGGCCACGTAACTCCACAGTGTGTCTCAGTCTTTCATTTAGCATCCCCACCAGCCCAGAGCATTTGTATCGAGCTTTACTTTCTGTAGTTGGTATAATGAAAACGGCAGAGGTATTGGTTATGCTTTCTCAGACTGCAGACCTAGATTCTGGTGATTTTTTCCATCACCTGCCCTCTGGCTTCCACTTGAGAATTACAGTTATAATCAGAACAGCAAAACAAAACAAAAAGCCGAAACAGAAAACAGGAACCCTCTGATTGGGCAGTCTCATATCATTCTGATTCCATCACTCAGAAAAGAAGGATGCTGTGTAGATTATTACCACTCTGAGGTAACAACATCTTATGTCGGAGACGTCAATATTCATTATTTAACAATTTGTCAAGTAATTTGTGAGGATTAAAAATGGAAAATGCATGTAAAGTTTTTTGCACAGCGTTTCTTGAAAGATATTAAGCAACTTCTTCATGCCAGAACCTGGTTAAGGCCCTATCGTTTATGTTGTATAATTAACTTCTCAAAACAACTATGACATAGAACAAGCATATAAATTTTTACATGTAATTGAATGCCCTGGGGGTCTTAATGTTCTGTGAGTGCAAATGAGATTAGAGACACATTTATGCCTGAATTTAGACACTCTTTCCAGCACCCCCATACACAGAGGTTCTCAGCCTCCCTTCAAAATCTTGCTAGTTGTTCTAAGAGCCTACAGAGGGATGTTAGAAGGTTAATTTACATTGCACTGCTCTAGTTGTCTTTTATTCATCTATGGAAACCTACAGACCCCTGCAGTGGGGGCTGTACTAATGAACACTCAGGATGCCCACACTGCCCGGAGGATTGGCTTGCAGAGAGGAGAGAAAGAACAAGAGAACAAGAGAGTGAGGGCAGTGAGGGCCCGTGATCTACTCTCACTCTGTGATGAGCTGTGTCACCTGGGGCCCGGTCCTCGGTGTTGGTGGCCAGTCTCACAGCCTCACATGCATTCAGGCCCTCATCATTCAATACCAACCACGTGCTCCAGAGCCTCTCAACACCAGCCACTGCCCCTCCTCAGTGCCCACATCTGTTGTCTTTCCACAACATCTCCATACAAATTTCATTCCCTTTTCCTCCCAAAGAAAAAGCCCACAAGCATTCTGACCCACCCACAGATAATTAGCCTACCAATTCCACAGTCAGGTGAAATATAAATTATTAGCGGGGGCGGGTGTTGTTTTGTTTTTTTATCTCTGAGATAGGACACGTTGGTTACTTCAGAGGAGGAAACTGAGGCTGAAAATAATTATTACATATCTGTAAAGGTGAAAACAACGTACTCATCTTACCTGCAACCCTATGGATCATTTGCAGAAGTGGGTAGTCTGTCCCCTGCCTTTTAACCTCATGTTGCCCTACCCTTCCTGCAAAAACTGCCGCTCTGTCTCTGATGCTAGCTAGGTGCAGGCTGGCCGGAGCGGTTGCTCCCAGCAGCTGGCAGCTGTGCAGCCTGCCCTGATTGTGTGTCTGCATGTCCTACGGCATTTATTCAGCCTCTGGGGCTTGCAACCACCCTGCTCTCACCTGCTGTGCAGCTGCCATCTGGGTGCCACAGCTGGCCATCTTTAACACAGTGCCACCTGGAGCTGAAGTACAGAGAACACAATTTCAGCCATGGCCGTGTACCTGGTACTCACTGGAGCTCTCGCCAGACTGTTTCACACCTCCTGGGTCTCTAGGGGGATTCTGAGGACCCCCAGACCAGTGTGCATGCTACCAGTTTCCTTAAATGTGTCCCTAGAATAGAATCAGATACACTGTTGATACCATGTTGTCATTTCATCTCCCATGGTGTATGCTGACTAAATAGATTTTATTTTTTCATTCCCTCTTTCCATAAATATTCGGATTTCTTGCTGCTGAGGACTCAGTATGGTTATCGGTTTTATGTCTAAAATATTCAGAAAAGCTTTTATTTGTTATCCATGATGTTGTGGAAATGAAGGGTATCAAGGAAAAATGCCACTCACATTGCCTTGAGCTGTCTCCTTATCACGCCTGCTCTCTGTGCAGTGACCAATAACTGGGCACCTGATCGGAAGGGAACAATGCTTATTTCCAGCTGACCCCAGGCTGCCCTGAATTCAGAGACAAGCAGATGTCAACAGAGAGATAGTTGACTCAGTATAGTTTTTAGAGACTGAAAGTGCAAAAATTGCATTGAGTTAAGTGGGGAGTGACAGCACAAAGGAGAAATCCCATCTTTCCTTTTGAATGACAATCTGTGAATTAAAATTCATTAGACTAGCTGAGTGAAGTTCATTAGAATGAGTAGTCTTACAACTATAGAAGTGTTTAGAGATCATACCAAAAAATAACAATGATTATCTCTGGGTGATTCAATTATATGTATTTATTTTCTTCTTGTTGCTTGCATTTTCTAGCATTTCTTTATATATATAATATATATATAATATACCTTTTATATCTTATATAGGTTCTAATATATATCTTCTATAATAAAAGATAATTATATATGAAAATGTTTACGAGTTAAATAGTCATACCCCCAAAAACATGTAAGTGTAAAAAATTTTCTTCACTTTGCAGCATGAGTTTCTAAAATTTATCTCACATACTAGAAAATACAATATGAAAAAAACAAAACAAAATGAACGAACAAAACAACCCTCATGCACCTTTTAAAAGTACAGCACCTGCTGTTTATGTCACAAAGGCTGGGCTACGCAGATAGGCAGCACATTGGCCCCAGCGTTCGAGTTACCCGTCTGCTCTCCTACTGAACTACGTGGGGCATCAGAGAACCACGTGCCTGGACCACATCACCTTAACAGCTCGGAAACACTTTTAGTGGGTTTTGATTTTGTGGTGTTTTCTCTGCTTCTGACCTGAGAATCATTTTCACATTACCTCCACATCCAATTTTACACTATAATTTAAAATATTGTCCAGATTCATTGTTCTTCACACACAGACCTACACAGAATTCCCTTTTGTGACATTGTTCCCAGAAAACAGTTTATATCTGCAGACAGAGTTCATGTACCTTCCTAAGGCAGAATTAAAACTAGGTAATCCAAACTCCCCCGCCCTAGTTCCTAGAAATGAAAGTCAAGTTTGCTCTTCACTTAGTACTCTCATATGTATGTCTACCTAGTAGCATTAACTCCTTTGCTCTCTTCACCTATTTGCTTGTGTTTCTTGTGGATGGAATATGATATCTTAATCACTGTATTTTAAATAAATAAACTGTCTCATATTTTCTTAGGAGACAAATACATGACATGATAGTGACCACATGTAGAAGTACGACACATTAACCTTTAGTTTTCTTGGGTAGAGATGGTGGTCATCACTTAGAACATTTAAGCATTATTATTATTTAATAATTCAAATAATTATACTGGGATTTTTGGTTGAAAAACTTACAATTGTATCTTTATGTGGTTGGGTATGCTTACAAACTAATGGAACTGCCTCTTCATCTTGCACCAGTATCTGAATTTATATATTTAAAGCAGGTTGTTCATAACACCCCTCAGGGACCAGCCCACCACTGCTGCCATTTGCCACATATTTCTGTAGCTTGACTTCGGGGATTGCCTATTGGGCAGTTTTACACTCATACTATAAATGTACTCCAAAATGTATCCACTGAAACTCATTTTATACAGTAAATGAATTTATGAAATGTCATATAAAATTAATTTTGGAAAGCTTGACTCCCCCAAAGTCTTCAGAAACATTCTTATTGAAAGGAATCCTAACTCTGATCATTTTCTTTTTATTCTTTTATAAATATTTGGGGGAAAGGTTATTCTTTGTATCTTGAAAACAGTTATCTACTGCACTGTGAGGATAATGAAACACATGGCAGCGGGCAAATAAGGCCAATCCTTAAAGAAATACGCTTTCCCGTTCCACTCTGTCTGACAGGAGATGAAGGCGACTAGATCAGTGGCTGCATTACTTTGGTTTGGGACTTTCTGGATCTTATCTAAATACTCCATTTCTTTTGAGCCCAGCAGGAGAGAGCACTCTGCTCTCCACGGTGGTTTGCATCTCTGTTACGGCTTCAAATCCACGGGATGCCTGTGCTGGAACAATCTTCTAGGAATAGAGTATGCCTTAAGGAAATACCAAAGTAAAATAATTCTTCATTGTTACTGGAATGAAAGATCAAGGTTGATTTTCAAAATATAAATATTTTAGCTTAGTATCATATGAAAACATTGGCCCCATTCAGAAAATTTACATAAGACCTTTAGTTCAGTTTGATACAGGCATCTAAAAAATCATATGATAAAAGAACAATAAAACTGAATAAAATGTAAAGTAATGAAGCCATTGAAATTGAATGCTCCTAAGGTAAACAGAAGATAAAATAGTAATATTTTTTTGCTAGATGAATAGCTAAGTGGTCTTATTGTATTGTTCAGGAAAAATAAAAGAAAGAAGTAATCATAACCAAGCTATAGAATAAAAAGATTAAGATAAATTTTCATACAAATTGAAATGATAATATACTTTATTTTTTAACTTTTTAAAGTATATTTTATTGACTACACTATTACAGTTGTCCCATTTTGTTCTCCCTTTTATTCCTCTCTACCCTGTACCCCCTCCCACCAGCATTACCCCCTTAGTTCATGTCCATGGGTCGTACATTTAAGTTCTTTGGCTTCTCCATTTCCTATCCTATTCTTAACATCCCCCTGTCTATTTTGTACCTACCGTTTATGCTTCTTATTCCCTGTACCTTTTCCCCCACTCTCCTCCCACCCGCTCCCTGCTGATAACCCTCCATGTGATCTCCATTTCCATGATTCTGTTCCTGTTCTAGTTGTTTGCTTAGTTTGTTTTTTTTTTGTTTTTTAGGTTCAGTTGTTGATAGTTGTGAGTTTGTTGTCATTGTACTGTTTATATTTTTGATCATCTTTTTCTTAGAGAAGTCCCTTTAACAAAATGATAGTATACTTTAAGTCAGTCACAAAATTATTTGTTTTTCAAAAAATGTATCATTAATATAATAACAAATGCTATAGTTCAAACACTTAAATTTCTCTCTCCTTGAAATGAGTTATAAAATATCTACTAAACATTATGCATATTTTATGGTGATATACATTAGTTTTATTTTACTAATATTTTATACTGATACACATTAGTTTCATTTTATTAATAAATCTGGCTATAAAAATTTCTCATAGAAATTTGATTTATGTTAATTTTCTAAAAATTTAAAGATAATACACTAAATGACAAGTTAGCCTGGGTTAGAATATTATAACATATAACTAATCTCCAACAGAAAGCCTGGTATAAAAACATGGTCCATAAATTTGTCTCTGTGGCTCTTAAAAATACTGTTTAGGTTTATTCTTTTGAATTTTGGGTATTTAGCTATTTTAGACATTCATATTGTTGTGATTGAACTTCCCTGAATCATATTTATAAGCATATACTTTCAGTAATACAGGAAAAAAGATTTTTTGTCACAGCTTATGTTTTTCATGTGTCACAATTCACCATAACATAGAAAGGTTGTTTGAATAAAAGCATTCTCTAAATACAAGTGATTTAATTTTTCCTTTTTGTATTACTCTGCATGGGATTTTGCAAGGACTACAAGGCTTTAAATAATTCTTTAATCATGATAGTATCTAAATCACACTTTACAGATATATTTTACAAAAAATATATCTGTGCAAATTTATATGTGAAACAGTTTTTGAAAATTAGGCCCTCTTTTGATTGAAGTCAGGAAAGAGATTACTGTTTTATCAATAGTTGTACAGCTTGTCAACTGTTGAAACAATTGGACATTCTAGTGCTTTCTGTGAAATGTTATGAAAGAGCAGAAATTTTACAAATTATATCAAGAACACATGTCACTGAGAAATATTCCATCCATTAACCACATTTTTCATCTTGTGACTTTGGAAAGATACTATTATTTTTTCATTGTAGACACAGATTACTGTAATCTAGATGCCAGTTTTCACAGATATATCCATCAAGAATAACTGGTTTAAAAGGAACTGTCTGGTAAATACTCCCATACATCCAAGTAGTTACCTTTCAGGTCTGTGCTTCTCAGTACAGTAGCTTCTACCACTGATGGCTATTTGACTAATTAAAATAGTGCAAGTGCTAAGATTTATGGGGTTTCCAAGATACCTTATTCATTTTTGTATTGATTACATGTTGATATAAGAATATTTTGGATTAAATAAAATATATTATTAGAATTAATTCCACTTCTTCTTTACTTTTTATAATGTGGAAACTAGAAAATTTACCATTTAAAATGATGTATGTGGCTGTCATCCATGCTCATGTGATTTTTATTGGACGGTGCCGATCTAGATACCTCTAGTGTATCTATTTTATAAACTAATATAGGAGAACAAATATCTTTCTTTCAAGTAAGGACCAGCTATGGAGGTATTTAAATGTACTACTTTATTAATATTTGTGAAATGATATTTAAAGCATTAGGGCATGATCATTATTTGTATTTCTCCGCTATATATATAGCAATATTAAAAATAAATATTCCAGTGCTTGGGGTTTTATTTATATGCCATATTATTATGTGATGATTCACTGGCATTTGAATTCATACTTAAAAATATTAGAAAACCTTATGTTAGAAATTTCTCATTGAAATGAACCTTTCTCTGAAAGCCATTTGTGTGTTTAGCATAATGTAGCTTGGAGATTTTTCTAAAAATAGAGTGAACCAAACCTAGTTTGTATGCATCAATGAGTACAATATCTTCATGCGTACTATTTTAACTAAATTCTCAGAAACAGTATAATCATTGATATTAAAACTTTTAACAATGAGTCTCTGGGGAAATAAGCTGAGATGGGTTCTACCAGGGAGTAGGAGACCAGGACTTGGTAATTCATAAACTCTCTTGTCGACAGGGAGAAAGTTGACTGCTTTGGTAAGCCAGAGAGGATAGAGGCCCATTCTAGAAAAATAGTTCAGTCCACGTGGTGAGCAATACTCGAGACCCCCAAGTGAGGGTGTCTGCTGAAGATTATTTGCAAGAGAGTCTAACTATAGATCTGCCTCATTCAATTGTTAATTTTGGAGTTGAGATATTGTGAATACAAAAAGTAAAAGTGATCCCAAAAAAAGACGGTTTAGCAAATGTTTTTATTCATGATATGGGGCCTAGAATACCGTAAGAAATAAGCAGGTTTTAAGCGTATGTGTCTTAGAGGAACTTAATATAATAAATGTCAGATAAATTGAACAGACTTTCTAGGATAATTCCATTTGGAATGCCTTTGCCTTTTTAGTTTCATGGATAAGTGTTCTACGGTAGTAACTTTCAAAGTTTTCGGACTATGACCAGCAGTCATACATTTATATCACAACACACACACAGTTTACCTAACCATATTCACCATTATTCCAGCTGATGGATTTTGATATTTTCTGTCTAGTCTATTCAATTTCATTTTCTGGTTACGCTCTACTAAATTGACCTCGCTACTACAGCTCACAACCATTAATTTAAAACACTTCTCAATTTGAACAAAAAAAAAACCTGTTCTATGTAGATGTCAGGCAATAGGAGTCACAAGTTCAGGCTTGAAGATTGAACAGCCAAGGATCACAAAGCAGTAGAGAGTTTGGGATCAGTATACCCCGTCCACCACAAGGGCAAAGGGATGAGAAGGCTTTGAGACGAAACACCTGTGATTAGGGTCAAGTGTAATTCTGATGCAGTTATCTTCTACCCAGTGCATTTTCCTCTGTGAAACCGAACAGCCCGAACCAGACGCACCAGAGCGGGCACTATACCTCCCTGTTTAGAGTCGGAAAATGAGGGTGGGAAGAATTTCTCACAAACGCAGGCTATAATTGAAAAATTTTTTAAAGACAAGTAATATATCACTTGCTAAAATGAATGACCTTACATAATGTACAACTTAGGATATTCAGGTACTAATAAAATACATGGACAAATTAAATTTTAATTAAATTCTGATTATAAGCAGGAAAATAAAAACAAACAAGATTGAATGATGTATTTTTGGTCCTGAGTGTCTGAACTGAATTATTTCTCTCCCTATCTTTTTAATCAGTTTCTCTCCAAGGGAATGTGGTCATTTATAATTTCTATTTCTCTTGAAGGTACAACCCACATTAATTTAATTTTCCCTGCTCTCCTGCTATTAAGGAGAAGACGGTGTTGCTTCCTAATTTTAGTACCTGTTCTACTTTGCTAAATTGGGGTGTAAGGTGCAGCATTGCCCTTTCATCGTTCAGGGCGTTTGTAAATTTCTCTCTTTTCTGAGCATCCCTTTCCTTTCCTCAGCTTGTAGTGATTGGCAGAAAGCTGCCTACATCCACCTTCAGGCTCATTCCTTACGGGACTTTCCTTTTGTAGTTAATCCATGGTGCTGATAAAACACAGGCCTTTCTCTGCACTTCTGATGTTACTTCTTTGCTAAATCTTTTCCCTCTGTACCTGAACTGCAGCACGTTTTTTGAAATTTAAAGGGCAACCTTGATCACCATTAGAGTATGCAACTTGACTTCTGCTGCTTTAATTTTGGTGAAATGGTTGTAGCTGTGAACATCAATAAAATCACAAAGCCTGTTCAGTTTGAATGAAACCTTTCAGGAGCTTTTAACTGACAAGGAGTATACAGTCCCGGTCAGTTCTGAGCAAGTCCCTGAACCGATGGGCTTACGGTTGAAATGGCCACTCTCTCTGTTAGCGCCCTGTTGGTAGAGAGCTTAAAATCACTTCAGTAACTACAACCTCTCCAGTGGTATCATTGTTAAAAGTGATAATAATATATATGGTATGTAAATAGGATATAAAATAATGTTAAACTGCTCTATGTTGGTATATATGTGTATGTGAATATACAACATGAATATTGTATGCCTATATATATATATGAGATCCCTGACACATATATATACACACACATATATATACATATATATATTGCAGTTATGCATTCAGATATATTTAAGTTTACTGAAATAATCAAAATGCATTTTATTTTCTGTCATACTGAGGCATGTTTCCATGATATTACAAAACTACTAAATGAGACAAATATGGAAAAAGTGGGAAAGTATAACTAGAAATCTAAGCTGTACTTAATCTAGCTCAGAGAACAGGAAGATTTATCCAATTTTATTAACTATGCATTTAAAAAAGACAGTGGAAAATATAAAAGCAAATTCTAATTTCCAGTTATAAAGATGGTTGTTTTTAACCTTTTGTCCAAGCCATTAGTATTGTACAAAATGCAAAAATTTTTATGTGTTCCTTGGCATTTGACTGTGGTGTACTCATTGGAATATGTTCAGAAAAAATATATATTTTTTCATATATACAACTTAAAAATATATAGCTAGAGATTTGGGGAGTTTGTTATAAAACAGTTCAATTTTGTTTAAAAGGTTATTTGTCAAAATTCTGCCTATATGTGCATGAATCTTCTTTAAGAAGATGTGTTTAAGGTGTTTCTAAGAGCCCACCAGCACAGAGAATGGTGTTGCCAGCGTTGATAAGACTTACAATATCCACAGAGCAGTGTTCTTTCCAGGGCAGGAGAAAATGTGTCTGGAGACTCGAAGCAGGCACATCTGATGAGGCTTATGAGACCAAGCGTGACAGGAGACCATCCTGAGGAGCATTTAGGCAGAGCCAGGTGGATTTCATTTTGTGACTGGAAGTGAAGCTTTTCTGATTTGTTAGCTTATTTAGCCAGAAGGTGAAGACTTGAAGTATTATCAACAGTATGCCAGGGAGCAGATTTCACACAGAGCTCACCAATGGATTTCGAATCGTGAGCAAATTAGGACACAGTAAAACAGAATGGGAACAAACCTGATGAACTTGAGATGATTGTCTTCCTTTTAGATACTGGACTTGCTCCTCAACTCTGTTTCAGCTTTAAAGTTTTTCATCTCTAAGTAAAGTTTTTCATCTGCTGCAAATTCTTGATAACATCATCTGCTAGTTATTTGGTAGTACAACTTGATGTTCATTCAGTTGGAGGTCATTGAAGATGGGAACCTCCCTTGAATCAATCCTAGTCACCTATATTTTGAAACTTATTCTCCCAAAGTAGTTGGGATTATATTTAATAGAGGAATGTGTTTTCATTGTGTTCTTCCATGGCTAAAGCCAACTTAAATTTTTAAAGATTATATTTATTTATTTTTAGAGGGAGGGAAAAGGAGGGAGAAACATCAATGTTAGAGAGAAACATTGATCAGTTGCCTCTCGTATGTGTCCTAGCCACCAGGCCCAAGCATACCCTGACCAGGAATCGAACCTGTGACCTTTCACTTTGCAGGATGATGTCCAACCAACTGAGACACACTGGTCAGGTCTCTAAACCAACTTTAATATCCTACCTATTGTATGTGAATACTTTATATATGCTAATACACAAACACGTTTTTTCTACATTATGTTTTTTACAAAGTTGATAAAAGAGCATATATTTGTCAGAGGAGTTGTCTACAAATCCTGTGGTCACTAGTGTAATTTCCTTCTGCTGAGGTAATTATGTCACTTCTAATCAATTTCCTAGTCATGTTTTTAAAAGTCAGCACTCTATTCAAAGCAATAAATATTTCTGTTGTCATTTTTGGGCGACTGTGTAGTAATATAGTATTGAAGTGCATTTTTCTTTAATACAGTCATAGAATAATGCTAAAATAATGACTATTACAAACAATCAGAATTAGATTTTTAATTGCCGATTAAATACCTTTTCTAGTTTCTTTAAGTAACAGCTGTTTCATCTAGAATAGCTTATACAAATTCAACCCCATTAAACATTTGGGAAAACAATTCCTATGAAATCACCAGGTAAGAAAAGTACTTCTGTAGATTAAATTATCTCTCAAATCAAACACTGTTTTTATTCCAGTGGCTCAGACCTAACTTCTAAAAATGAACCAGTAATTCTCTCATATAATCTTTTATTCCTGATATTCTTGATAACAACTGGCCAAGGCTGAACTTTGATTATGGCAAGTTTAGATTTTTGGCATAAAGGGATCTAATGTCCTTTTTCAGGTTTCCTCAGGAGATAAACTAGACCATTAAAAAAGTTTTTATTAGGGGATTTTCAGTAATAATGATTAATTTAGGATTATTATATATTGTTTAAAGAACTATTTTCATTTTCTGCATCTAATCTAGCCTAATGAGTGTTACTCAGGATGACAAAGTACAAAGAATTATCTGATAAAATCTGAATAAGTTGAACCATTGATAACACAGTGTTGCAGAACTCAAAAGTTATCACTGATCAAAGGTTCCCATTACAAGGGAAAAAAGTTATCTCGATATTCCATGTTGCTAAGATACCATTCTGGGTTTTAGGCTTTTCAGTTCTTAATCCTCACCACCTGGAAGTGACGGAAGCCTTGAGTAATCAGCTTCACCTCTCTTTACCTCAGTCACCTCATCTGTAAGATGTAGATATGCAAATTAGGTTAAATCATATAAAATCGCAAGTCTATAGGTAAAAAATAGTTTTAAAATAGTAAAAACAATTTTCTGTGGTTTTCCTTAATAGTACCTATTTCATAAGATTGATGAGAAAATTTAAAGGGCTAATGTATGTAAGCTCTTAGCACAATACAAATATGCTAGAGTAAGATTCCATAAATTTAAGTTGTTATTCTCATTACTAGAATTTAAAAAGCCAAGAACTATATGATCGATAGGTGAGTGAAAAAAATATGTTCAAAATAATACCACCCAGTAGCCTAAAATAATTTATAATAAATTCAATTATTTGCTTATATTTGTTATAATTGAAGTATTTGCATTTTTGGAAAGAAATAGTTTTTGCAAGTATGCACCCAGATGACCTGGTATGCATTCAGTGGGAGAATCTTTGAAGAAATCACTCCCCAAATACTTTTGCTACTGCATTTAACCAATATCACAAAAAGGTTTTTAGTATCCAGCTTTAAACTATAGCACATTGTGCAATTTTAATGTAGCTATTTTCTCCATTACCATTGAGACAAAAAACAAGAGTGAAAGAATTACTGAGTTGAATTCAAACCCAAAACACCTAAAAACTGAGGAGTCTCACCCTGACCAGTGTGGATCAGTTGGTTGGGTGTCATCCCACAAAATGAGAGGTTGCCAGTTTGATTCTTGGTCAGGGTACATACCTGGGTTGCAGATTCGGCCCTGGTTGGGGCACATGCTGAAGGCAGCCAATCGATGTTTCTTTCTCACATTGATGTTTCTCTCTCACATTGATGTTTCTCTCCTCTTTCTCCCTCCCTTTTCCTCTGTCTAAAAATAAATAATAAAATCTTTAAATTTTTTTTAAATGAGTAGGCTTTAGGAAAGACCAATTAACATTGCAAATTGCAAATTACTCCCACTGATTTGAGAAATATATCCAATCAATGAACCCATCAGAGTGAGAATAGGGTAGAATTAGACTCTGAGAACTTGAATTTCATGGTTGTGAAAAGCAGGGAAACAGTAGGTATGTTTGGATCATATTCAGTTTATTTGTTTATGAAGACTTTTCTCATAATTTTAGAATGTTAAATATTCTTAATTATTTCCTATACTTTAGTAGTATTATATGACTATTTACAGATGAGCATTCCTAAGTACAAATATATCAATAATCACATAAGTCCAGAAACAATTACACCTTCCCAATGTTTGTGGACTTGATGAACTAAAACTATTAGATCTGAGAAACAGGAGTAAAGAGCTTGAAAGAGAAGCCAAAATGGAATTCAAGCAATTGTGAAGGGATTGGCGTATATATTTCTTAGATACAAAAGGAGGGAAAAAGAGAAGACCTGTGGGTATATAAGTAAGCCTGTAAATCTGGTTATAAGAACTTGGCATCTTGGTGATTTCAATTTTCACAGTAGAATATGAGGTGGGACCATTAGTGAAGAGTGAGTCGGAGTTAGGATAAGAAAGGAGAGAGGATAATATATGAAATTGCCATCTCAAATATTGGAAACTGAGCATAATGGGAAAACATGGAAAAACTGCTGAGTAGTTTTAAGAGCCCAGTTGAGATGTATGGAAGTTAAACTAAAAACAGTATGCCTGGTTGTATATATATATTTTTCTCCAGCTACATTCAACTACGTGGGAAGCAGCATTAAGAGAACAGATGGCTATGTTCATCCGGAATTTCAGTTTTGCAAGAAACATACAATGGAAAAGGAGAGAAACAATGTAGTAGTAGTCATAATTATAACAATAGACTTTCTTGCTTGTAAGTTGCAGATGTGAATGGAAACAGGAGGAAGATGAA
>PVKM010012283.1:0-31899 GCA_004027735.1 Carollia perspicillata | reverse complement strand
GCCAGCCTGCCTCCTGGGGCCATTCCTGCTGCAGGTGTGCGTGCTACAGGCGTTCTTTCTCCAAGGCACCCCCTCCTCCCCACTGAGAAGCCTTGAAAAGCCTTTATTGACTCTACTACTACTACCTGCCCGCTCCCAAGCCCCTCTAATCTTCACCTGTCTTGGCCTTTCCACAGGGACCCAGACAAGAAGGGAGGGGCTCTGTCTCTCTCCAGTCGCCCTGCTTTCATCCACCGGCTTTATCCACCTCCTCATCCCAGACTGTCCCACGAGTCAGGGGCTTTGCTCTTCTCTTCTCAGATTACCCTGGCCCCATCCTGCCCCTGCCTAACTCCTCGTTATTCTTCCCCACGCAGCCTTCTTGGAACCTACCAGACTGAGTTAGGAGACGCCACTCTGCCTACAGCTCTGTGCTCGCACACATGCCTGGTTCTTTCTCTGTCAAAATACTCGTCAGAGCCTAATAAAACTGCAACCATGCTGTCTTCCCTACAGAATGGAACACTTGGGCACCCCCACCCCCTCCAGCCCAGGGCAAGAAGAAAGCGGACACTCATGGTACCTGTGCTCGAACCCGAAGCAAACGAGGGAGACACCTGTGCTGAGACCTGTTCTGAAGTTCAGGTGTCTGGCTCTAAACCTAGTGGCTGTGCCACCGTCCCTGGGATCCTCCCTGGGTCTCAGTTTCACGAGCCAGGAAAGCAGGACGTCAGACCAGATAACCCAGGGACCTCCTTCTGGCTCTGGGTCCCCAGAAGGCAGTAAGGGTGGTAAAGAAGCAGAGAGGGACAGGGGAGGGAGAGGAGTGGGTGCATGGCCCTCAGAGCCCCTAGCATGAGTTGGAGAAGATTCGGGAAGAGAAAGGAGCGTGTGGAGGGCGGTTTCCAGAGAGGCCTCCCCAGCACTCCAATCACTCCCCTCCGGGCACCGAGTGGCCCCTCGGGGTGATGAAGAGGCTTTCATGACGCTCTGGGTATCAGTCATCTGCAGTTGCCAGGAATGTCTCCCTCTGCGAGGGAGCATTTGAGATTATTGCTTAATTAACAAGGTTTATAACGGCACTAATGTGTCCTATTAAAAAAGTTATTAAAATTAACCAGAACTCAGCGCTGGAGCTCATTTGGAAAACTCAGACACTCTGCAAAAGGTCACCTGACCTTTAATAAGGTTTAACTGTCACTCTGGAGACTGACAGCAGAGTGAGCCTGTCGCCAGCCCTCCTGTGTTCCTCTCTCCAGCAGTGTCCACGTTCGCCCTACCCCCCGGCTATCCGGTAAGATGTGATTTTAAAACCAGAGGACAGGAAATTCTCACCAACCCTGTGAGCATCCAGGCTTTTGCCATTTGTACATGGCAAATGTGGCTGAATGTGATAAAATCGTGCAAAATAAATACAAACGGTCTCAACCCAGAAGGCAGCTTGCAGGAGAAAAGCTAGTCAAATGCAATCTGGGAGAGCTCAAACACTGAAGCCCCAAGTGGGGGTGTCTGGGGGGTGGGGGAAGGACTTCACGCTGGCCTGGCTGTGGTGAATAAGTAAATAAACACCGCAGGACAGAAAACCTCTGGAGACCAGGGACGCCTGCCAGCTCACTCCTGCTGGCTCTGATCTAACCTGTTGTAAGGCCTCGGGCAAGTCAGTCTCCTTCTCGTTCACTTGCATGGCGGCCGAGCACGTGTGTGCTCAAAGGCTGCAGCTGGACTGGGCCTCCTGGGAGGCAAAGATACGGTAAGAAGAGAATAGAGGCACAAGGCGCTCGGGGCCAAGAGGGCAAGGGAGGCTTTCTGAAGGGAGGTTCTCGAAGCAGTGGGATCAGGAAGGACCTGGAAGAAGGCCTCTATGGTTCGTGCCCAGAAAGAAATGGGATGGGCGGTGAGAGACGAGGTCAGAGGGGTCACCAGAGGCCGGGTCACCAGACATCAGCCAGCATGGGGAGCATGGGTTTCACTCCAGGGCCATGGGCACACCAAGAGCAATGGGGACCATGGGCCATGAGCTCGGCTGAGGAAAGCTTTGCAGACCCAGAGAGAAGAGGGCTGGAGACAGAGCAAAGGGCAGAGGAAGAAGAGCCCACCGGTGGACAAGAGGCCAGGTGGGCAGGAGGAAATCCGGAGTGTGCAGCATGGGCTTCTCGGTGAAGGAGGAGTGGTCATGTCCCACAATGCCGGGAGGAGGTGAGAGGGGCCCTGCATTTAGGGAGGAGAAGTCACCAGAAACTCCTGAGAACAGATTAAGCAGAGGGCTGGGAGCAGCAGCCTGATGGCTGGGCAATTACATGTGAACAGAGGCAGTGAGTGTGGGTAACTCCTGCCAAAAACCCGGATGTGGAAAGGAATAGAGACCTGGCAGCAGGTGGGTGGTGGCGGTGGCCTCTAGGGAGCGCTTTGTTTTCTAGAAATGAGTCCTCAGAGCACATTTCAGACAGGTCGGGAAGGAACAGGAGAACACGAGAGTAACTGGAGGAACAAGGGCCTCAGGAAAGCAGGCAGGTGGGGATACAGAGGAAAAGAACGACCAGCCCCAATGAGGACACTCTCCTTTGGAGGCACGAGGGAACGGGGGAACGAGAAGAACGGGGGACACGGCTAGGTCTGTGGATGTGGGGGTTCAAAGCTGTGGAAGTTCCGTTTCTTTTCCTGGTGAAGGAAGAGACAAGGCCGTCTTTTGAGAGAGGTGTGGACTGCTGTGTTCGGGGAAAGTAGAGAAGGCTTGAAGACAGTGAATCTGCAACGGCCCCAAGCCACAAAGCTGGGGTGTCTTCTTCCAGATTGTTCTGTAGCCCTGGGGACTAGGTCAGCCGCATAGAGCACCATCGGCATGGGGTTTGAAGAACAGTAAAGATGCCTATTAGGTCCACTGGGAAGCCAGGACTGGGAGTGTGGTGGGGCCACCAGGCATCTGCTGGGTACAGACGCTACACGGGGCTTGGGGAAACAAAACTACAACACGAACCTGGGTGAGCTCCAAGTTAAACCAGTGCAGAGCCGGGGCTCAACACCAGGCGTTGGATACCTGGTTCCACTTCCCATTTCCCATCACACTGCACTGGGAGCCGACAGGGGAGGGCCTGGAAGCCGAAAAGCACTGAATCACCGTGAACTTCAACGCTGTAACCATCCCGTGGTCACACTGGCTCCACAGAGTCAGCTCACTTGTCAAAAAGGTCGATAACTTCTTTTCACACCTCAAACTATTGGCAAACCATAATCTGAGACAGCCCTCTTAACTGTTTTAAGAGGCAAGTGTTCAGCCGAGGAAATTGAGACATGGAGGGAAAGAGATTTACAAAAAATCACACCAAGGGTCTGCCGGGGGACCAGCGTGCAGGCAGGTCTCAGAGTCACTTGTTCAGCCCTCGTTTGCTGAGCTCCTCCAGGGCCCAGGCCCCGTGCGAGGCAATGAGGACGTGGAGTGAATCCGATTCAGCCGGACTAGCACCCGACAGACACATACTGGGTGACTCACACCACGTGGCCCTGGAAGGGCAGCCAGTCATCCCAGGGCACCTGGGTCCTGCTGAGTCACATTCCAACACACATCACAGAGTCCGAGGTCAGCCGCCTACCAGGCGGGCCAGGGCTGCCCACCCTGGAGACCTCCCAAAAGTGACCTCCCAGGGTGACCTCCCAAATTAAGCTCCACCAGTTCAGACAGGGGACCGACTAAAGGTTACCTCTGATTGTCTAAAAATAAGTGGCTGCCTAAATCAATTAATCACGAGTCAGCCAGGCAAGGGAGGCAGCCTGCTATGGTGGCACGAGCCCCAGACCAGCATCTAGGGTGTAGGTTAGAATCCAGGCTCTGAAACCTTGTAGCTGTGACCTCAGGCTGGTCAGCTAATCTGTCTGTGTCCTGCCACCTCGACCTCCAAAACACGCCCAGATCTGACCCTCCTCCCTCTCACTGCTGTAACCTCGGTCCACGGTACCACCATCTCTCCCCAAAGCCACTGCACCCGCCTCCTGACTGATCTCCCATTCGGTCACTGCCTGATGGGAAGACCTCCACTGCCTCACTCTTGTAAGTGGAGTGAATGCGGGCTGCTTTCTGTGCCCTTCACGGCCCTACAGGACTGGCTCCCGCCCACCTCCCTGACCTCACTCTCCCCTCACTCACGACTGCCGTCACTGGGCTTCTGCATCCCTTCGGTGGGCCTGTGCACCTGCTGTTTGTCCTGCCTGCTCGGCGACCTTCAGACCTTCCCGGGGCTGCCCCCTCCACACCCAGCTTGCATTCACTCCTCGAACGAACCTCCGCCAAGGCCCCAGCTGACACGGGCCCCCGCGTCCTTCCGCACCACGTGAAGACCTTCACAGCCCTCGTCAGTGCCTGAAATTGCCCAACTTGTTCATGGGCATATCTGTCATCTGTCCCAAAACCTGGCACAGGGCCTGCTCAAAATATATGTTGTGACTGCTTGTGCCCTACTTTCTTCATCAAAACTGGACACTTAGAAATGGGTGGCTGGAAACACAGCTTCTGGGGCCGGCCCTCCTGGCTTGGAGCCCCGGCTCTACCCCTACAAGCTACACGATCTGGCCAAGTTACCTAACATCTCTGTGTCTCCGTGTCCTCAGCTGTAAAGCGGGTAACAGTGGCCAACAGCAGGAGTGTTGTAGGGATTAAAGGAGTCAGTCCATGTAGAAGTGTTTTTTAAAACAGAACCATAAAAACAAAACCCAGAACCTGAAGCATAGTGAGTGCTCAGAAAACTTAGCAAGTGCGATAGCATCCTCTGTGCTCCCGTGTATTCCCTGCCTGCCTCGCACGTTGAATTATCTGCACAGTAACGAGCTGTTCTTGTTTCTTCTTCCCCATGAGACTGTGCTCCTTACAGGTGGATGCTGTGCCTTGTCCCTCTTTGTGTCCTCAATACCCAGCAGAGGGCCTGGCAAAGGGTACGAGCTCAGTGACTGAAAGGAGAGAGGGTAGGAGAGACAAAAAAAGAGGGAAGATGGGGGGAGGGAGGGAGAAAGGAAGGGAGCGGAAACCAGAGCATCTAGGATATAGGCATGTCTCCAGGGAGACGCAGGATGCCATGTCTCTTTGCCTCCCCCTAACCGCTCCCAAACACCAGAATGGAAACTGGAAACAGCGCCCCCAGCTGGTCTTTCTCTCGTAACTGCTGCAGGCGCAATAATGGGGCTCCACAAACTGTGTCGCCCCCGTCTTGACCGCTCCTCTCCCTGGACACAACATCGCTCCTTCCCCCTCTCCATGCCTGTGTTCCAGGTGCTTCTGCCTCCGGAGGAATCTCTCTTTACACGCATGTGTCTCCATGTCTGATCCTTCAAGGCCCAATTCAGTGACCCCTTTGCCAGGAATCCTTCCCCGATTTTGCAGCTAGGGGTCTCCTCCCCCGAGAACTAACTCCCTTGACACATTGTCCCTCTCCGGTGCTAGCTCCTTGCACTGTCTTATGTCCGCAGCTCACTGGCTCTGTTAAAGGTGCGCTCTTCCGGGACAAGGTCCACCCCTGGCCCCGTGTCCCTGTGCCCAGCCCGGAGCCTGGCGTGGACAGGCCTCGGTAGGGTTTGCTGAACTGATCGTGCCGGATGCATCCTTCGTGGGGTGAGGATAGCAGCTCGGCCCTTGCGTTTCCGCTGCAGTGACCTACCTCTGACGATGCTTAGTTTGTGAGGCGAGAGGGGTGGCTTGGGGACGGCGTCTTTCTTTTTTTTTGTGGCGACTCCTGTGACACTTCTGTTCTTCAGAACATCTGTCCCCCAGATCATGACTGCCAAGTTCTTTGTGTACTTGGAATCTCCTTGGGTTACTTGTAGCTGGTGCCACTTCTCCTCATCAACCCAAATCCCGCTTCCCAGGTGGACCTGAAAGGGGTAAGGACGCGGGCACCTGTTTAGTCGGACAGGATGGCAGCTAGAGACCCGTCTTGTCTTTTAAAAGGCATACTTGCATAACTATATGAGATTCTTTCCATAAATGCTAAATTAACTTTCTTTAAGGGAAATAATAACACTCATTTACTGAAAACCAGGTCTTATTCTAGTGCTTTATACCCACTACCTCGAATCTTCTTGGCAACCCTGGAGGAAGGTGTTAGGGCACTATTTCCATTTCAGATAGAGAAACCAGGCTGAGAAAGGGGCGGCCACTTGTCAGAAGTCACTCAGCTATGAAGTGGCAGAGCTGGAGCGCTACACTGCACTCGAGTTGTCACCGGCCGCTCAGAGCCCGGCCACATGGCAGGAGGACATCCGTGTGAGTCCCTTCTCTGCTACACTTCAGAGAGACCTCTCTGCTCTTCACGCAAACACCCTGGGACACATACCCTCCTAGCGCAATGGCTCTCCATGTGGTGGCACACAGGGTCACCTGGCCGGCCATACAGACGCCTGGGGCCAGGGCCCCGCTCCCAGGGAGTCTCATCTGTTCCATCTGGGTGGGGCCCGGCACCAGGATGGTTGGAAGCGCCGTAGGGGATCCCAGCGCACAGCCAAGGTGACAACCCTGCCAGCCGGGGCGGGGAGGACAGCTGGCCGGGCTCTGCCACTAACTGGAGCGTATTTGTGTAGGTCCTTTCCCATCTCCGGCTTTGGTTTTCCGTGAACTCGAACTGGAAGAGTCAGATTGTATTTTTCACGTCCCTCTGGCTCAGAACAAACACCTAGGATTCTAAATTAAACACAACCACAGGGTCCCAGTCCGATTCTGGGCACGGAGAACAGACACGGTCTTAGGCTTCCGGCCGAGGCAGCCCTCAAAGTTCCAGTGTGGGGTCAGCAAGTGCTGAAGACCCAGCGTGCTCAAGCAGCGAGCTACGAGCTCTGAAACTTTTTCTCCTTCCCGGCTCTTTCAGCAACTCAGAAAACATATGCTAACATTCATCATCAAAAAACAGAGTTCGACTCTGACACTGTCACTTATGTCGTGTTTCTGCTGAGTCTGCGGAGGGTGGAAAGCCCTCCGTGGGGCTGCAAGGGAGACAGCTGCTAATAAGCTAAACTTTCTAAGAGGAATGGAAAGGCTCTGCCAAAGGTCCTTGTCTTCAGAAAGACCTGAGGCCGCCAGCACGGCCGGCCAGGAGGTGTCTCGGGAGAAGTTCTGGTCTGACAGACACACACACAGACGCCCAGTGTTCAAAGATGATTAAAGACCTTGCTCCTGAAGCTTGGCTTGGAAAGGAAGGTGGGCACTACACAGTGAGCAGACAGGTCAGCCAATAACACTTCTTCCTTTACCAATTACTGAGGTTTTTCAACCTTAAAAAAAACACAAAAGGAACACACTCGCCCATGGCTGTCAGTAAGTAAACGATCCACCTGCCACCTCTGACTTCCTTTTGCTCAAAGATGCTCAGACCCCTGCAGGCCTGATATCAGATAACCAGACCCTCCCGGTCTCCCTGCGCCCGTGTGGTGAACGGCAGGACTGCAGACCCGTTCGTACAGCTCAGGAAGATGCGCAACCCTGGAGTGCGATGCGCTGCCTGGGCAACACCAGCCCAAGGTCAAAGTCTGGCCTTTTCTCTGCAGTCTAAGCTGCAGGTGGGCAGTCGTGTGCCAGAGCAGGCATGCTGAGGACAAGCTCCCTGCTGCTCCCTGCTGCTCCCTGCTGGACTCCAGGTCACCTCCCCTGGTGATACGGTGGAGCTACCCACACAAGCTTCCAGAGTTGGGGGGTAAACAAGGGATGTGAACTAGGTTAAATTCAGAGTCAGAAAACCGTAGCGATGGAAGATAACTTCGGTTTTTCAAAGGTCTCTGTTCTTTTCTACCCCGGGCTTTGCTTTCCTATAATTAAAAAAATTTGCTATTGTTAAAACAAAGATGAGTCATTTTAGCCAAAGTTCTACAAGAGAAGGAGGGCACTAATATTTTCTGAGCACCTTTAATGAACCAGGTGTTGTACCTTAAGTTTACTTATGCTCATAATGACCTTGAGAGACAAAAATAGGTAGAATCTGTTCCCCTTTCACAGGCATGGACAGAGTGGTTTTTCTTAACATACACTATCACTAAAATTTGGAATCAAGATTCCAACCCAAATCTGGATGCCCTCGAACCCCACGCTCTCCCACCTTCCTGCTGTGGCCAGTTCACAGCGGGAACAGCAGAGCCATCTACATCCAGGCAGCCTTCCTCTGCACCTCCCTGGCCAGCCCTGGCCCGGTTCACCCCTGCAGACAGGAACCCCAGGAAAAAAGCCACAGGCTGGCCTTCCTGCCTCCAGACCCTGCAGCCCCCAACCCACCCTGTGAAGTGCCAGACTGATTTTCCAGCAACACGGCTCTCCTTCTTGGACTAGATGAACCTGGCAGTCTGTGGAAGACACAGAGTTTCATGTCAACCCCTGAAATCCTGAAAAAAGTTCCCTGTCTCCTGTCACATCAAATCCCACCTCCTCTGTGGGCTTGAAAGGCCCTTGAGAATCCTGTTTCCAACCAGCCGACCAACTTTTCTTTCCCTAGTGTGTCCATCACTCTAGCAGGCTCCTGAATGCTTTCATTTCTGCTTCCAGTGTGTGGAAACACAAGGAGGATGGGCTCCAGAATCTTCGTGCCTGGGTGTGAATCCTGGCTCTTCTACTTAACTGTCCCTCCCTGTCTCCGAGCCTTCCTTTTCTCAGCTGCATAATAGGCAGGACACCACCTGATCCGTGGGGGTGTTCTGAGAATTCCATGAGGTAACTGGAGCAGAACATCCGGACAGCACACTTCCAATAACTGTTACTTCCTTTGCCGTCTTCCCCGCCCTTGTCTCTACTCTTGCCTCTCCCCTGTCCAGGAATGAATGAAGGGATTATGTCTTCTTCGACCTGCTGACGCTTCAAGCCCCAGTCCACAGTCCAGAAAACACTCTTAACAACTCCAGGGCTAAGTTTTATCCCCTCCGAACTTCTAGCTTCATGAAACTCTTCACCTGAACCAGCCCTTCAAGGTTTGTGTCCTTGGGGAGGGGTCAAGGCTTTGCCTCTCCCGTCCCCTACAAAGTGATCAGGACTAGTCTGGACACAAAGTAAGAAAGTGATGGTATATTTAATATGCTCTAAGGGCACTGGCTTTCATTTCTGATGAGCTGCTGTGTCTTGGAGAAGAAAAGTCTTTTCTGCCATTCTCTCAAGTACAAGGCCAGCTTTACAGCACAGAAAGAGAAGTCCCTAGGTAGGACCAATCACAGTATATGCCGGGCATTTGGACAAGGGCTCCTGAGGTCAGCAAAGCTCAGGGTCACCTAGAGCAACGCCCAGTTTTCAGGGGCGCCGCAGAACCAAAGTGCCTGGCTGCCGGTCCCTGCCCGCTTGCCTCTGACCTGCTGCGCAGCTGCAGACGAGTCTCCTCTCGGGACGAGTTCCCCTGTGCGGGTTAGGGATGAGTTGGACTATTTAGACTTTATGGGTCTTTGTGGCTTTATGAGTCAACGAGTTTTTGAAATAAAATATCTTAGAAAAAGAAAAGCAGTGCACTTCACCAAAATCAGAAAGTAACTTTTGTGGCAAGCCCTGTTCACATAAACCACAACTCGCTTTTGGACTAAGATGTGTCAAGAGAGGCTATTAAAAACATGACATCGGGTAGGATGGTACTGGATCAAAAAATGTCTTTGTAAAATGTCTGGTAGGACAAAAGTAGTTTCCTACCAGGAAACAGACCCCATTCCAATGCTCCAGGCTTTGCAGAGATTAGGGCTGTTGCTCTTGCAGGCGAGAGAGGGAAGAGTCAGAAATGACAGCCCAGCCAAGAACAATGAGGGCCCCTTTTGGGACACGGGGACGCTGCTCCGGGAAGCTGCCATCCGTTTCCAGTATGTTTGCTTCCTTTGCTTCCTTTGCTCTCCCTTAGCACTCTTCCCTGCCTGACTACAGATTAGTGCAAACAAAAGTCAGGTTAGTACCACATTGGCAACAACCAAAGAAAAAACAAAATTGGCGTTCTGCAGATTTCTTCTGCAAGTCATGTGTGAAAAAATTAAATGAGATTTAAGAGACCCAGTTTTTCGGAGGGAAAGCAACACCTTTGCAGAAGAAGCCCCTGTAATTCTCAGAAACTGTCCAGTTTTCAAAGCAAGACACAGACGGATTTCTCCTGGAAGCTCCATTAGGAAAACGCCTCTAGTCGTCCCACCATGTGATCAAGATGAAGGAGAAATCAAGGAAGAAAGAATAGTCCTTTCTTTTATTTACCTTTAGCTGGGAAGGGTTTACCAAACTTCACGGAGTCACTAAAGCCCTAAGGGAGCATCAGCCACTTCCAGACAGGGGAGCTGAGGCCTAGGGAAGGGAGAAACCCGCCCGCGGTCGCACAGGTAGGCCAGAGACAGAACTATGCTCAGAGGTCAGGCTCCAGGCTTCACGCTACCTCTCCCCTGCGAAGCAGACTTTTCAAGGCTCTTGGCTGAAAGACGGCAACACAGAAGGGGCCTACGGCCTGGCCCATCGGGTCTGCCTCTGCAGGGGAGGAGGCGCCCAGCGGGAGATGAGGCGATGGCAGCAGCATATCCAAGAGAGCTCTGAAGACCAACAGGCTTCATTCCCTCAGCTTGACAGTGTCTGCTTTGGCTCAGTCTGGCCAGTTCCAGAGATATCTCTGGACAAACCCAGATACAACCACCCTTTTTTTCCTCGTCAACCCACCGGGGAACACAAGTGGGTAAAGAGAGACCCTTTGAAGCATTAGGCAAGAAAAATGCCCTGGCTCAGATGATTCTCTGGGGAGGAGGAGGGGTGATGTCTGGAATGTACACACTATGGTGGCAGGGGACAGAACATTGAAACTGAACTTGGCCAGTGCCCAGGCCGAGCGCCCCGGCACACTGCTTCCGAGGTGCAGCATCTGGATGGTGGGGCGGTTTTCTTCCCGCCCTGCTGCTATCTCGTCATGTGACTTCGAGACTTCCAAAGGCGATTCCATGGCTCTTAATTACTAGGAGTGCTTAGGTTTTCTTTCATGATGTGCCCCCAACCCCCAACAAGGGTCTAAAAGAAAAGCTGAGGAGTCATATGTGGCCCTGGAACTGTGGGCCAACCACCACTGAATATTTAGCTCGAATGTGCCCAGGGACAAGAAGCAAGTCTGGTTCCCCTGTGCTTCCCTGGTAAGTAGCACAGCGCTTAGAACACACAGATAACTCATACATGGTGGGTGGATATGCATTGACTTGTTATCTGTAAATCAGTTCATCTGTCGTTCACCTTAGAAATTGTATGCATCTGGTTTCAGATGGGTAGGGCAGTTTTCATCAAACTATCATTTCTTAAGTCTCTCTCACTAATAAACTATTTTTAAATGTCAGTTTAGTTGTACAGTTGTTTTAGCCCAATAGTGAGAAAAAAAAAGAGAGAGAGAGAAAAAGAAAAAGTCCCAGTAAAGGTCCACTAGTTACAACACACGGATTCCGGAAATAGTCGCTTAGGGCCAGGCCAGGAGGCCGCCCAGTCAAGCTGTGTCTCGGAAGCCCCACCATACTCTGCATGTTTACTCTGACTAAAAACACTTGCAGGGAATCGACATTGAGCTTGAAACACTACCTTGCCATTGTCTAGGATATACTTGTCCATGACAGGTGCAGGAGCAGGGTAATAGGACGACGTATTTGCTTCCTCACTGAAAGTGCTCCGCAACTCCGGCTCGGGCTCGAGACATTCTGACTTTACTTTTTCCAAGTCAATGGCGGGACCTAGGCAGTTAAGAAAAGAGATCTGTCTAGAACTCCAAGGAAAATAAAATGCAAATATTTTTAACTATGCATCTATCAATACATAGTGGCACAAAAATTATATATATATATATATACTGACTTATTTGTGTCCATTGGATTGCATTTAACCCCAGGCCTGGAAATAATGTGAAGTGTGAATGTCACAAGCAAAAAGCTGGAAAACTGGAAGACAAGGATGGATGAGACGCTAAGTATGAACGAGAAGCACTCTTCTAAGGGTGTCACTGTCTGAATGGAGATGCAGGGGACTCAGCTTCCTGCGCAGGAAAGAGGTCCTGTGAAGACTGGGTGGAGAGGAGGTGCAATTACTGTGATATGCAAATTGTGTCCTTGCCACCCTGCCCCCCTTCAGCCCACAGTGGAGCGAACAGGCCACAGCAGATAAACAGAGGGTGAGGAAAACGCCGAAATGCGAAGGCCTCCCATTCCCCAAGACCTAGTATCTACACAGAAGCATTTCAACCAAGAAATTAAAGCACAATACAGACTAGGCTCCTGATTGCCTGATCCAGCAGCTACCTTGATTCTTATTTTAATGCAATCAACACAAATTATGTGCAGATTAAACAGTGAAAGAAAGCCAGATAAACGGTGGTGGTTTCTATGGGGGAATAATTTTTCCTCCATTAGTTTGTAAAAATGATGGATTATTTTTTAAATCGCCTATTGTGTCTTGATTACCAAAGGGCAGAGAAACAGGAGGAAAATGAGTAAATAAGGCCAAATGAGTTGATTAACTTTTGCAGGAGAGCAACTCCGAAGGCAGACAGAAAGCTGAGCATCCTGGAAATTCACCCTATGCAAAAATTTCAGGAGCGGACTTGGGTCAGAGATTCGCTACTTCCATAGCAGGTCCTATGCTGTGCATATAACTTCAGTAACAGACGACTTCATGGTCCAACCTCATCTTACCCTAACCAGGGGGACAACTTGGTATAGAGCTCTTTATATACTAAAGACCTGACCGACAATCTGGTGGTGGTTCCAAGTTCAATCACCACATCCTAGACTTTGGCTAGTGGCAGGAAGGCACTGGTAATTTTATTAGCAACATTCCTCACAACAGGGCTTCCCACAACAAGAATTCATTCCCGAATTGTGGGCAGCTGCCATCCGCAAGAAAGAATCTCTAGTCTCCATGATTTAAGCATGAGCCATGCACAAAGCTGAATGCAAAACGGCTGGGAAGAACAAAGCACGGCTCATCTTGATAGAATGTAGACCCCGTTCCTGCCTCTGCCGTCTTAATGGCACACCCCCAGGTGAGTGAATTGTAGACGCAGACAGAAGCTGGCGGAGCGAAGGGCTGGCAGCATCGTAATTGTTCTGGCAGCATTTCCCAACAGTGCACTCCCTATTCAAGGGCTGGGCCTCCGTCTTGTTCTTTTCTTTGCCCCCAGCACCTGGCACTGAGTAGGTGCTCTCTGAATATTTGCTAAATGGATAACAGAATGAATGGATAATTCCAAAGTTTCAGAAGCAGATGCCAAAGTTTATTCCCTCTCTGGGTGAGATCTCAGGTTGAGTTGCTGTTTGTTCTTTTCTTAGAGCAAGGAAGAATCACTTCCGTTTCCCCTAAAAGGCACGGCTGAGTTGGCATCTTAGCTCTCTTCCTGCTTTGACATTCGGTAACAGGAAAAAGAAACAGGCTGAGGGGGAGGTCCACGCAGCCACTGACTCACAGGTCATCTTTGGCAAGATCACGTCCTTTCTCTAAAGCCTCCTTTTCCTTCTATGAGAGAAAGGGAAGATGTGGGACAGGAGAATGAATCCAGTTCAGTTCTGCCTTCAGCCTGGTTATCTCCCATCCTTCTCCACCAGGCCGCCAAGGAGATCCCCACACAACTATATCTTTCCTCGCTTAGGCTCCCAGCACCCTCAGAAGGAAGTTGAGCACTATTTCCTCCTTAAAGTCCAGAACGGCCAGCCTCCTCTCTACCTCTGATGTTTACTTCTTGCTCGGGTCCCTCCTATGCCGTGCTGTCCCAGGCCTCTGCACCTCTGGCTACATTACTGTCTCGGCCCTGAATGCCACCTCACCTGCCTGCCAGGCCCCCTGGTCAGACTTCAGAGTGAAGCTTAGATGCCTCCTTTGCGAGGCCTCTTGCTCTGATCACTGCCAGGTAGGAGGTCTCTGCATCACAAATACTCACAGTGAATTATGTTTGCAGTCACTTGCCAATCCATTGTCCAGGTCAGACTGTGAAGCTCTTCAAGGCAAACGTGTTTGTCATTTTGCAATTTAGGCCCCTAGGACCATGCCCAGCACACTGCAGGCTCTCAGCAAACTCTTCATGACACGAGAGCAGGCAGAGAGATGTGGGGGCGGAAGGGGCTCAAGTGGGCCAGGGCAAAGATTCCCAAATAAAGCCTGCTGCTGAGCTGAGGGATTTGGGGGTGGAAGTAGGGATGGGTGGGATGCTTTTCTCAAATGTCTGTAACCTCTTCTGCAGCCCATGAAGTAGAAATTAGGTTGTTGGGTGGGAATCGGAACCCTGGAGTCAGGAGAACGGACAACTCGGATGGCTGTGGAGGGACACCCGTGGGACATCAGGAGGAGTGAATTCCCGCCCCTGCTGGCCCCTCCCCACAGTCAGGCTCCACTCGCAGTGGCCTGCCCAACCCTCTGCACACACACACACACACCTTTTTTTCTTGCTTCCCAGTCTTATCTTGTGCCATTGCCTCTGTCTGGATCATTCTATCCCCAATAATGACCCCTCTCCAAACTCCGCCAGGGATTCAAGGCCTGACTCAACTGCTACCTCTCCCAGGAGACTGCCCCATCCCTTCAAACAGAGGTAAGTCCATCTCTCCACCCCTGGGGCTTGGAATTTGGAGTCAGAGTGCCTGGGGATTGAATTCTGGATTTGCCGCTTACGGCTAAGGCGAGTTGTGAGCTTCCTCAGGTAGCCAAGCTGTGTCCTCCCCGTGGCAATCGGATGCACCCATTTGTTTCTGTGCCTGTCTCCCTGGCTGCACTGCGAGGCCCGAGGGTAGGCAGGGACTCTGTCTTTTTCTGTCCGAGTCCAAGGCTCAGCACAGCACCCAGTTCAAATTCTACCCTCAACAGGTACTTTACACATGAGTAATTAACCTCTTTGACCCTGTGGCCCCACCTAGAAGAAGGGACGACAACAGCAACTTGGCAAGGCTGAAGATTAAAATGACTTCACCACAAATATGAAATGATTAATCCAGAACCAGGCACAGAGTGGCTGCTTTGTAAATCGTGGCTCAGCCCCCGCCTGCCCCCAGCACACGCATTATACTTGAGGGTTCTAGTTATGCCAGTGCTACGCCGCAGCTGCTGTGAGCCAGGGGCCTGCCAGTCTTCTTTCACTCCGAGTCCCTTGCACGGGCCCAGCTCAGAGCAGGCCCTTACGCTCCCGCACACCCACGCTCCCCTGCACTCACACTGGTCTCCCCAGGGGCTGGAGAAGTTGTCAAATATGGAGGCTATTGTACTGGGATCTTCTGGCTCCGAGGGAAAACTTCTTCCTAACACTCGCGGTCAGTACTGTTTAGCACAAGTGTTAGCACTGCTCTCTGCACCTGCCTCCTTCTCTGGCATTGTACAGAAGGTGCCTGGAGCCTCAGCCCCAACAAGGAGCAGGGCCAGCCAAAAGCACATCTTGGAAGGGGTTTGTCAGGAGACTTGGGTGTGTATCCCAGCTGCCTGACCTCCCCACCTCACCTCTCTGTGCCTCACTTTCCTGCCTGCAAAACAGGGTTCCCAATAGCCACCCTGCAGGCAGACAATGCCTCTGGAGGAGCCTGGCACTGAGGCGGGCATGGAACAGAGGCTCAGAGATGGCAGATAAATGAAGGAACGAACCAGTCAGGACAGCCGAGCGTTTGGTATTACAGGATCAGAGAGCAATGGAACAAAAAAGCACATGGTTTCTTTGGGGAGAGAAGGAAGGGCCTCTAGTGCTTTTAATTTAAGAGGGGGAGAAAAACACTTCATTGCAAATTTTGGTCGGCTCTGCTCCCAATGTTGGCAATTTACATCTCATTACGACAAACGCTGCAGATTGCTGTTTTGCTTTAAAAAATTTCTGAGGCATTGTTCTTCTTCAAACACATGTGACCAAATTAGCCACAATAATAAGCACTTGCACTAAGAGACGGCATCGTCCGATCTGGCGCAGATATTTTAAGTAACAAAGGAACTTCTTTCACTTGTGGGAAGAGTAGGAATATAAAAAAAGAGCCTTTTGATCCACTTCAGGTTTATTTTGGGGGCAATATAGCTCCCATGGAAAGAAATCTCTCAGCTGGATGAAGGAAGCTTTTTATAAAAGCACAAAAGGTAGTGCTTGTCGTTTCATTCAGTCACTCCCGAACCCGGCGACCGCACGGTCCCCTGCTGCACACCAAGGCCCTGGAAGGGGCACCGGGGACCCAGAGACAAACGAGGCATGGCTCAGTCCTGGAGAAGACGCAAACTGCACATGTGACGCACTGCTACGCCGCACACAGAGAGCGGGGACTGGTGGACAGGCAGGCGCTGGGCTTGTGAGACAGCAGGGTGAGAATCCTGGCTGTTATTTACTTCACCTCCTCAAGCCGCAGTGGCTTCTCCCAAGGAACGGGAGCCGTGGCACAGAGCAAGGGGCTTGGCAATTGCTTGTTGGCACAGCAAATAAATGAGTCACACCTTTCTTTGTTCTTATTTATCTTCAATTGGACTAATATCGTTCTTTCTGAAAACCTTTTCTGTAAGCTAATGCTTGTGCTACTTCCAAAATGTTCAGAAATCAGTTGTCTTCAAAATAGGTATGTTCGGACATTGAATACCATTTCTGATTTCTGCTGAAATAGAAAAAATACTAGATGATACTAGACTTTTCTAAAGAAGTACTGAATCCTGCCATTTACTTCTGGAAGTTTCTCTATCAGTATAATTCTAGTTTCTTCATAAATGCCGAGTGAATTAAGCCAAAATTCGTAAATGCACACAGAATACCTACTGTGCAGCAGAGGTACTCCGGAGATGGTAAAAAAGAAAAGAAAAGAAAAGAAAAGGTGATTCCACTTTGTTGAGAAGGACCCGAGCCTGGGGACAGCTACTTCACAATGTAGGAGGCACACAGGGTCTTGGGGAGAGATGGGAGCTGGCCCAGACTTCCCTCTGTGAACCCCACCCCCCCTCTGAGAGGGCATCAGCCACTGTCACCTGCTGCTACAGCTACATACCTGCTTCTCAGCCCCATTATACTCCCAGTGAGGGTGGAGACAAACGTGGTCTCATTTCGTCAGTGGAAATCTACTAAGTGCCAGTCCTGGGCTAGGCCTTGATTCACAGTCCAGCAGTGGAAAGAGAGAGGCAACAGATCACCACCACCCTGTGCTGCTAACAAGGGTGAGGATACAGACTTGGGGACAGAAGCAAAGGAGGGGGTACTACATCTGGAGGGGACAGGAAGTCTGCAGAAGGATGGATGGATGGGCAGGAGCTTGTTGGGTGTGAAGGGCAGTGGCGGGGTAGTTATCACCACAGAGTTAAAGCAAGTGGCACGTCATTAACCCTCACTGACCAGGAAGTGAGCAATGTGATGATCTGCCCAGACGCGGGGAGGGAGAGATCACCACTGGATCGGTGATCCTGGAAGGCTGCAGGGAGGAGGTGAACTCTTACAGGAACTTCGAAGGGTGAGTAAGATCTGGGGAAGGTGGAGGGGTGGTCAGGCAGGCGGGGGGCGGATCAATAAGCAGTGACCCTTCAGGACCCTCTCCCTTCCCTGTCCATTCTCTGAGTGCCCTCGTCAGGGAGGGCTAGAGCAGGCTTGGCTGGGCGGAGCCGTGAGAAGTAGTTCTAGCCTGAGGTCCTGGGCTTGGCGGATGCCCCCACAGTGCGGCCAGACCCCTGGGGAGTCAGAACCACAGAACAGCAGACAGGGGCGACGGAAGCGGGCCCAGGTCCCCAGTCACGGTGGGCGGTCAAGGTAATTTCCCACCTTTGAGGAAGTACAGATGCCCACTTCAAATGACATACATGCTTTTCCCTGAGAAGGACAGGTGACTGGCACTTACTGAGTGGCTTCTTTGTTCGGTACCTTCCATCAAAATACCTTTTATCTTTGTAGGACTTTTCACCCCACTGTCCTGAGATTATTTAATATCCCCCTGGCTGGCAGTGACACTCCAAGGACAGTCACGGTCTGGTTCACTGCTCTATCCCCAGAACCCAGCACAATGTCCCTGGTGCACATCAACACTCATTCAACATGTTGAATAAAACAAGTTAATCCTCATGGATGTCTTGCAAAATAGATCTTATAATCTCTGGAGAGGGTCAGAGAGGTACTTTGTTTCAAGTCAGACAGAGGGTGAGCTCTCAAATTGAGGAATACAGATTGCATTCCAAAGACTTGCTCTTTCTACTACCCTACACCTCCTCAGCTAACTGCAGTTTCCAGCTCTACCAGCTTTCACATGTGCCCAACCCGTGGGCCCTCAGCTCATCTCTGATCTTCCCTGACCTCCCCGGGGGCCCATGAAGAACTCCATAATGGTGCAGGGGAGGGGCAGCGAGGAGGAGGGAGTGTCACTAGGATTCATCTCGCCTCTAGGAGCTCGGAGCCTGTCCTTTGCCAGCTGGTGACCAGAGAAAACTGGGCTGGTTTTTCAACTCTGGTTCTTCTACTTCCCTCCCCACCCAACAATCTGGGCCCAGACCGACTCTAAACAGCAGGGACATGCCGATCAGCATGGGGCCGCCCTGCCCTGAGCCCTGAAGGCCCTGCCTAGGCACTGAATGCATGTGGATGGGCCTTTGGTCCTGGACCCGAACAGGCTGGGTTGGTGGCTGAGGGGCTGCGGTGGGAGTAAGTGGGGTAAGACTGATCGCTGAGCAGCTGCTGTGAGGCACGGGGAGTGCTTGAGGGAAGAAGCTGTGGAGAGGCAGTTCCACTGAGTGGCTGATGGCTCCCAACCAAATCAGTCCCTGACATTGGCCTTGTTTAATCTACTCTTTAGGCCATGAACCTTTCCAGAACAGGGATCTTCTGGGATTCATCTTTGCTTAGTGGTTGTTGACTGATTTGCCTGATTCAGAAGCAATGGCAACTGGGAGAGGTAGAGGGACCCTACACCAGGTCACTCCAGTGGGGAGGATCCCCTGTGCTCGGCCTGCAGGAGGGGCTGGCACAGGGTCTGGTGCTCTCGCCTACCTCTGCAGCCTCGCCCCTCCCTCCCGTCTCCCTCTTCACTGCGCAGCCCAGCCAGAAACGACCTTAAGTTCCTGAACACGCCAGCCTCTCTCAAGGTTCCAAATCTGTTCAGGGTCTCCTGTTGCCTGAGATATCCTTCACTTCCTCTTTATTTGGATAAATCTCACTAGTTCCTCATTTGGTCGACTTTTCCAGCCACCTTCAGCAAGCCTGCCCGTCAAGTAAGGAGCGTTCCTCTAGCTCCCCTCCCTGCTCCCTGAGAGCCCAGGCGCACAGCAAGGCTCACACTGCACCCCCACTGTCAGCTGACAAGGTTGTGACTTCTTTGAGGCAGGAAGCAGGTCTTAACTATTTGATTTCCCTGTGCCCAGCACAGGGCCTGGGACAGTGGAGAGTCTAATAAATGTTTCTGCATCAAAATGTTTCCCTATAGGCAGAGGCATCAATAGTGGAATGGGCTACCCTGGAAGGCAGGGAAGGGACTTCCTGCCTCTAGGGCAATGTTCCCGGAGGCTGTGTGATCACTTGGCAGGGAGCCACTTTCCATCCTGTGTAGGAGTCTGGACTACGTGGACTCTGGGACTCCTTACAGGACTAAGGTGCTAGGACTCTAAGAATTACCTCCGAACAAACTCAGAGCCACCTGGAACAGCAAGAGAGGGTCCTCTGGGACTTGCTGAACCCTGGTGGCTGGACTGATTCCATCCATCTGTCCCGGCTGAACATTAATCTTCCCTGATTCATGATGATTGATTTGTTCAGAATCCACTTGGCATAGGCATGTCCTATGTCCTCTCTGGTCCTCAGTGTTCCCATCTATAAGATGGGGACGAGAGGTGGGACTAGGTTCCCTTCAAAGAGATAATTTCTATTCAGAAAAAATAGGAATTTTCTGGTTGGCATCTTGAGGACCTAGAACTTGGCAAGGTTAAAACTGTGAAGAAGTGGTGGGCTCTTAGATTAGGCAGGAAACATCCTGTCCAACGGCTCCAGAGTCCAGCCATCCCAGAACGCAGTACAGTATGTGAAGGGGGTGTGATCAAGAGGGCGGCAGGAGGCAGGCCGCTGCCCAAGCGCAGGGGCTGAGAGCCTGTGGGATGGGCCCGCCTGATCCCTGGGAAAGTGAGACCCACTCAGCCTGAAATCTGGCTCTACCGTTTCCTGGCGGTGTGGCCTCAGGCAAGATAACCTCTGAGTTTTATCCGATGATCTTATCTACTGCTAAGGTTGTTTTATGTATGAAAAGCACCTACCCTCAGGCCCCAAGCAGGTGTTCAAAGAGGCCAGCCCTTGCCCAGAAGGCACACTTGCCCACCTTTCCCGCTTCAGTTCCTGACTGGCAAATCCAGCAGCAAACAAGCCTGTCACACGGCCACGCCCAAGCCGAAGACCGGCAGGCACGTTCCTTTGCTGGCAGTGGGAACACTCCCCTGCATGTTCTTGCTGCCTGAGCGGGTAGCAAAGGGACAGTGCAGGGTTGTCCCTCAGCCCCACTGCCCCAGAACAAGGAGCTCTAGGGAGCAAGAAGGGCCTTACACTGTCCTGCACTCTGAAAGCAGTTCTTAAAATAGTCTAGCATGAACTGTGGCTACTTCTGATTCAGTCGACAGGGCAATGAGTCCTTCCAAGTGGAAGATGACAAATATGTTTAAGAGAAACAATTCCAGTACCCGCCGCTAGATCTTTTCCTGCCTTGGATCCAGGAAAATGAAGGAGGCGCAGGGCACTGTGGTTGCTAGCCCAGCTGCACCACTAACGGAGGCGGGTGGTGGCGGGCTGTGGGCCTCCTGCGCCTCCCCTCGCTAACGGGGATAAGAAAACCTGACCTGACCGGATGCCTCACCCATCCTTTTCAGCTCTCTCTCAAAGCCCAGCTTTCGTGAGCGCTCCTGCTTGTTGGTAAGAATGAACTGAAGGATGAAGCAGATGGAGAAGAGCTCTGAGATACACAGAACAGGGCTGTGGGGAAGCTGGGCCATAACGAGTGATGTCTGAAGAATTAAGGGGCTCAAAGGAGCGCCCAGGACCTGAGCTGGGAAGATGAAAATATGCCCAGGAAATGTGGGCCTGGGGAAGCAATCTACGAACTGCAGACCAATGAACTTGAAATCAAGTCTAGGCATAGCTGTAAAGTGGACTTCTCAAATATGATTTCTGAGGACTTATAAGGGAAGGAAGGTGACAATCTCCAGGAGACACAGGACTTGGCCAAAGATTAAGCTATGCCCGACAACCACACCTGTGCTCTTATGTAGGACAATGAGTGCTTCTGATGTGCCGAGCGTCGCACTCACATTTCCACGTGCATCCTCAAATAATCTCACATTATTAATGTGGGACCCACTGGGCACTCACTATGTGTGCTGGCCCTGGGCAGAGATGTCTTTATAAGCATTTGCTTATTTAAATCTCTTATGAACCATAAGTTGGTGTAATCATTGACTTTGCTTCATCGGTAAGGAAACTAAGGCCCAGGAAGTTAAGTAACTTTCCCAAAGTAACAGGATTAGCTTGTGGAGAAGCCCAGATTCAAAGCCCCAGTATTTCTGATCTCAGGACCTAGGCAGGCTCTTCATCACTGAGCAGGCTCTCCTGCCCGTACCAGGTAGGCATGAGGATATCCATTTTACAGAGGAGAATGTGGAGGCTGAGAAGGGTTAAACCATTTGGTTGAAGTTACACAGGTAATGCATTACAGAGCTGAGATTCAAACCCGAGTAACATCTGTTGCCAAAGCCATGGTCGCCTCCAGTACAGGGGAAGCCTACAGGAGGCATTTGGCTGGTATTAGCTGCCTTTTCAAAGACACCATCAGAGACCTGTGCTTAAAGAATCCAGCTTAGACCGCAAAGGATTTTAAAGATCAAAGCTGGTATTTTCACGGACGTTGGGCAGAACACAAGGCAAGAGCCCAGAGGGGAACAGAGGTGATAGAAAGCTAGCTCCAAAGAGCCAAGACAGATTTGCACAGCACAATGGCTTTCTCCATCTTCAAAAATTTCCACCGGCTTGTGATCTGGTCAACAGGGACATTGTCTTTTCTTTTTGCATTCTCTTCCCTCAAATGGAGAAAATAATTTATACCTGGCCTCGCAATGAGGTTATCGGAACAGTCCAATGATATAAAAATGTCAGGGGGCTTTGAAACCTGTAAAGTGCCACGTGTGTGTGAGTCACCGTTATTGTTACAGTCTCTGCCCCTTCTGGTGAGGATTCGTGGTTCCCACCGGCCGTCCTGGACAAAGCGCACACACTCTGAACCAGCACGTGCCCCTCCTCAGTTCCACCCTCTTTGTTCGCCGAGCATCCTGTTGTGTGCGTGTCTGAGCTGCCCACCGGACCGTGTGCACGTCTGTTGTTTTTTTTTTTAATTAATTTTTTGAGGGAAAGGAAGACAGACAGAGAGCCGAATATCAATTTGTTGTTACACTCACTTATGCATTCATTGGTTGATTCTTGTATGTGCCCTGACCAGGGATGGAACCTGCAACCCTGCTGTATCAGGACGATGCTCTCACCATCCCCGTACCCGGCCAGGCTGTATGAGCATCTCGAGGGCACGTATTTTATCTCCTCCTCCCTGTATTCCTCACACAGCCCTTTTGAGCCTTTGTTGAACTAACAGTACCTGAACTACACCAAAATTAATTTAACTACCTATAGTGCTAAAAACTGAGAAGGATATCTAAGGCTTGTCTTTGACCTCTAAGAACAAAGAATCCAGCCGAGGAGAAACCGAGAGAGTTTAATCCTTCACACACACCAGAGCTCACCCTTGCAACAGGCTCTTCACTGTTCTGTTTCCCCTCATTCCCTTGGAATTCTGGGTAGTCTGCCAAGCCCCAATTCAATAAACGCTAGTCTACCCATCCCAAGCTGGGGAATTTTTACAAAGACTATCTTATTCATGTCCATATTCCTGCAGCTAACACAGTCCTGGCATAAAGCATACCCTCAATAAATGTCTGTTGAATGAATGAGTGAATGAATGAGTGAGTGAATGAAGACATGGATATAGACACAAGTAAATCTGTACTCTACGAATTAGAATATCTCCATGCTTTTTGCATCCCCAGCACTTACTCCTTTGGGGGAGAGTGAGCAAGAAAGGAAAGGAAAAGAAAACAGGACTGACACTTACTAAACATTTACAACATGCTGGTCACAGGGCTGTACTGTGGTCTCCCCTTATGCATAGAGGCACGTTCCAAGACCCTGGTGGAGGCTTAAAACTGCAGATGGTAGCAAACCCTATGTATACGATGATTTTCCCCTAAACATACACGTTCTCTCTTAAAGGAAGCGCTTTGTGGCTTTTCTTCGACATATTCAAACTGCCAGCATCACGAACCCTTGCACTTTGGGGCCACTATTAAGTAAAACAAGGGTTACTAACACAGTGCTGTGGCAGTGCAGCAGCCTAATAATCACTGAGACAGCAGAGTAAAGAGCGGGTTGGTAGTGTGTGCAGCGTGGACGCTCTGGACTCAGGGCCGATTCCTGTCCGGGGTGGGGCCACGCAGAATGGGGCCGGAGTTCATCATGCTGCTCAGAATGGCACACGATGTAAAGTTATGAATTATTTCTGGAGTTTTCCATGTAATAATTTTGGACCTCAGTTGACTACAGGTAACTGAAACCGAAGAAAGCAAAGCCATGGATAAGGAGGGACTGCTGTGCTCTGTCCATATACTTCCTCACTTAATTTTACCGCTGCCACAGGCCTCTGAGAGAAGGGCAAGAGAATGAGGTTCCTTCCACGGGAGAGGGCTGCTTTCTGTGCTAAGAGCACAGAGAAGGGAAGCTCTAGTTTCCAGAGAGATGTCCTTGGGGGTGGAGGGTAGTGTAGAGAGGTCACCTCCACGTCAGTGACGATGACGTCCCAAGAACAAAAGAAGGCCGGGTGGGATGAGGGCCCAGAGAGAGAGGACACAGGACCAGGTGTTAGAGGAGACCCCTGAAAACAGGCACATGGCACTTTCTGGGCTTGCTTCCTCATCAGCATCAGGAGGCAATAGCCTGTATCTGCTCTGAGTTCTTCCACAACTCCATGACACCACGGTCCAGAGAATCCTTTCCTGTTCAATTCATTTTGAGTTTATTGAATGAGAGAATGAATGAATGCACAAACCAAAGGGTGCCATCCAGTGACATCTCTAAAGCATCTTATACTATTTTGCTGCCACCCCTACCAGGTACTCCTGGTTGCTAGGGGACCTGCTTGCCACCTGACATTCCCTTAGACTCAAGAGGCAAGGCTCCTGCGCTCTGCCCCCTCCCACCCGCTGCCTGAAGGGCCCCAACTCCTAGCAGAGTCAGCAATGATTCTTTCCAGCGGGGCCTTCCTTTTAAAACTGAGCATCTTGTGACCTGCTGGCGGCCTTCCTTATCTCTGAATTCGCCTGTTACAGTAGGAATGATTCAGCACTCAAGGTGGACAAAGGCTGTCGAGCTGGGCCCATGGGCAAGATGAACAGGTAAAAATACACAAGCACAGGCCTCCAAGAACAACGCTCAAGCCAGGCCCAGGAGACAGAGTATAGCACAGCCTAGGCCCCACATCAACCCCAGGCCGGTATGTGCTCCTTAGAGGGCACGTCAAGCCCAGAATCAGAGTGGGTCTCTTGGCCACTTTCTGGCTGTTCTTTGCCTTATTCTAGGTTTCTCGTTGTTATGTATGGATCAGGAGCTGTTACAACAGGGGGGTTTCTTCCCAAACTCACCAAAAGATAGATCTACTTCAAATGTTAGCCCCACTCCTAGAATTTTACTTATGTGTTTAAGTCACTACCCCCTACCCAACTTCCAAGGTCTTAGTCTTCTCTTTATATCCCCAAGTTTCTAGGCTGAGACTGAATTAACTGAGTAAGTGAATGAACAAATGAACCTACATATATACAACCCCTTTTGTCTTCTATAATAGAAGATCCAGAGACAGAGAAGTTAGTTAACTCGTTCAAAGTCATACAGCCAATTACTGGTTAGGGAACCAGAGTTAAAAACCAAACTAACCTGTCTTTGCCCCTTCGCTAAATGGTATGGAAAAGGAGCTAACAGCCATGAAGCACTGACAGAATGCCGGGCACTCACTGTGCACTGTGTCACAAGGCTGGAGAAGGGCATTATTATTTCCATTTTACAGATGAGAATATCAAGACAGAGAGGTGTTCTCTGCCTGGATTGCTCCTCACTCTTCCCGCCCATTCTTCCTTCTTGATCCAGCTCAGAAGTAATTTCCTTCAGGAAGCCTTTCTTCTCTGACCCCCCCGAATTCGGTGGGTGTCCTCCTCTGCTGTCCCACAGCCGCTTGTGTGTCTGTCCAATGGTGGCATTTATGCACTGTGCCACCATGGATTGCATCTGTGAGACTTTGAGCTCCTCGAGGGCAGAGGGCAAGGGCTGGATCTTAAATCAAAATTTTAACTGCAGGCGAAAAGCCTGGCACACAGCAGAAGACTAGCAGATATTTGTGGAAGAAAGAAAAGAAGGTTCCCAAAGCCACAGAATTGAAAAGTGAGGCAGCTGGGGTTTGAATCAAGCCTGGTCCCAGGGACCAGACTAGCTCCATGGAAACAATGACCTTCCCCTACGGTAGAGACCCTTTCATTATAGTTTTGCAGATTTGTCTTAGAACTCAGCACATCCTCAGTCTCCGATTAACTATAAGTATGAACTGATGGACTATAAGCTTTCATAGGTCAGGACGGGGCGTGATTCTCTGGGGTGCTGTGCAGCCCCTAACATAGGCACTGCAAATGGTGGGCACTGCGTGCACACCTGTGGTTTGAGCTGATTTTGATCAGTCCATCCCACTGTGGTGACGACAGCGACTCAGGTCAGGGATGAGCCGGCCACTGGCTCTCATGACAGCACTCAAGGCCTGTGGATGGAAAGAGCCTGAAAAGATCAAGGTCAAGTCTGTCAAAGTGTTTTAAAACAAAAGAGGTGTATACTGATGCAAAGTGCAGAGAATCTTACTGCCCCAGAGGTCCAGGAGTGGTTTCTGGGGTTTCAGCTCAGTGCACAACCACGTAAGACAGGCGGTTTCCCCAGGAGTTGGAAAAACACTGTGGGGAGCTGGTGTTATCGTGCTTTCCCTCAAGCAGTTTACAAAAGGCATGGTATACACAGCGCAGTGAAATCGAGTTATTCATCTAAAGACCAGGACACACTTTTTCTCTCTGAAAGTTCCAGTTCTGTCCTCACCCCCACCCCCACTCCAAGCCCAACACAACTTTCACAAATTTTTAGTTAGGGCTTCTCTCTGGGATTTCATTTTGATAAAGAGCTTTAATAACCTCTTAAGTTGCATGCCACATGTGACCTCTAGTGTCACTGTGCACCTCTGAAAGGCTCTGATTTGGGGGAATGACCACAGCCAAGGCCGAGTCAGGGAGTGGGGAATCTACCCGTGTCGGAATCAGGAGACTGGGTTTGAGACCAGCTGCTCCAGTCTCTGCCTCCGTAGGGGCTCTGGGTACGACCTGACCTCAGGTTCCTTCTCTGTGACAGGGGCATGGAAAGGTCCCTTGGCTGACTCCCTGGGCCATCCTGATGATCTACTGAGATCCTGCTTCCTTGTGATATAGTTAAAGAAGTAAAGGGCACCTTGCCCTGGCCAGGCAGCTCAGTTGGTTGGAGCATTGTCCCAAATACCAAACAGTTGTATTGGTCAGGGCGCATACCTAAATTGCAGGTTCAATCCCCAGTTAGGGTGGGTACAGGAGGCAACTGATTGATGCTTCTCTCTCTTTCTTTTTCTTTAAAACCAATAAACATATCCTCAGGTGAGAATTAAAAAAAAGTAAAGGGCACCTATAAATGTAAGTTAAGGTAGGGTAAGAGCACATTTATCTAAACTTCAAAGAGGAAGGAGGCTTCATGTATAAATCTGTGATCGAGATAATGGAAACTCCCTCTTGAATACAAGATTGCATTTGATTTAAACTCTAGGGACGGAGCTTGTGTTTCCACACTAGATGACTCCTTTTTTTAAGCAAGGCACACTGATGCAGGGTTATCCGTGACTGTCTTCAGGGCTGTGGAGGCTATGGGCGTGTGTTATACTGACTTCCGTGAAACTGACTGGCCTCTGTCTTCTATAATTCTGGGTTCCTGTGTTCTGAAACTGTTTCTGTCTTTCGTCTACTGTAAACAGTCATTTCTCTTGCTGTCAAGCTTGCTATCTTTCAGAATTCCCCTTATTTCTGCTTCTAAACCACGTTAGAGGAGAAAACCTAAAAACCTCGTTTGTTAAAACCGGGTGTGATATGAGTCTGAGCTCTTCTATGAGCAAACCAAAGGACTTCTATACTTCTTTACAGTAATCTTCCTCAGGTCACGTGCCTCTCTGCTCAAAAGCTTTTTAATGCTTCTCATTCCTACCAAAACAAGTCCAGACACCACAGGCAGGTGCTCTTTTCAAAGCCTTCAGTTATCTGCCCTCAGACCACATGCGCGGTCTCTCTTCTCAGTGCGCCCCAGGCGTTTTCCCGTACTCCGGGACTGCGTCCTCAGCCTCCTCTTGTGCCTTAACACACCACCCCCTTCAAGGCCCAGTTCAAGGCCTCCCTTCTTCCTGCAGACTCCCTCAGTTAGAAATAACCCCTCCCTATCCTTTGAACTCTCTTAACATTTTATCTACAGCACTCCTACGGCATTTATCACTTTCTGACTTAAAGGAATGACTTTTTTAGGACCACATGTAGATCTCTTGAATGTATCCTAAAACCACCTTGGAGAGGTTTCCTGTAAGCCCCGGCACTGCCTCTTGCTGACTATGTGCCTAAGTGAGTGGTGGCAAACACTCTGTGAGCTCTTGTTCTTTGAGCCACTCTTCTCGGTGTTTCCCACTGTGTTCCAGATTTTCTAGATTTCTGAGGCTGCAGCATTCGTGGGCTCCTGTCAGGTTCACTGGGCAGGGAGCGGCTCTTCCTTAGGGTAACTGCTGAGCCGAGCCTCTGCCCTTCCCTGGCCTTAGTGGCACCTGGCCCGCTCTCCCCTGTGTCCTCCTGGCAGAGGGGCTGCCCCACATTTCCCACCTGTATGCAGTGGCAGGCAGCCCGTGGGGCACTCACCGCTGCCGAGCCTTAGGAGTAGCACGTCCTGCAGCCTGCGGTTGAGGTCACGGAGCTCCTTCATCTCAGACACAAGCGCCCCGCACTCCTTGAGCTTCTTGGCCTGTTGCACTAGCTGCCTCCGCGTCCGCTCCAGCTCCTGCTGCAGGTGGCGCATCTCCTCCTGCTGCTGCTGGTAGGTGCGCAGCAGCTCCTCGTACAGAGCCCGCGGCACGGCGGCCTCCTCCAGACTGTCCATGTCCTCTGTGCCCGGCGAGGCCGCCACGAAGACCTCTTCAGGACACGTGCCGTGGCCCAGGCTCAGGCCGTTCTGCTTCTCTAGTCGGGCCACCACGGCCTCGATGCTCTTGTGCGCCACTTCGCTCGGCCTCCGCCCCTCGGGTCTCTGTGTAGGACAATGAGAATCAGTTCAGCAAGGGCAGCTGGGACTTTCCTTGGACTGCGGCTCAACATTTCCCCAGACAATCCTAGAATCACAGAACCACAGATCATCAGTGCTTGGAGGAACCCGTGCAAACACTCAGTCAAAGCCCTTCATTTTACAAATGGGGAAACAGAGGCACAGAGTGGGGAAGGGCCTTGCCCCAAGTCACACAGTCAGGTGGTGGCAGAGCCCGGACTCCGGTTTCCCAGGCCAGCACTTTTTCCATTCCACCACTCTGCCCCTTCCATGCATCTTGTACCATAACCGCCCTCCCCAACTCCCCGGCCACGGCCCCGCCCCTAGGGCCTACGCAGTGACTTCCTCACAGGGGGAAGAATCAGGAAGAAATCAGGGCAAGCCAAGTCATCCTATGGGAGTTAGCACACAAATTTCTTCAACAACAAAAACATAAAAGTATTAAACATAAAAAGGCTATTCTGTCGAGTAACCTTTTCTTTAAGAATGGTTTAGCTGGGAAGGATGCAAAGAACTCTCATCCACTCTCATCTGGGGCAGCAACCTTGTCTTATTTTCTCTCTGTCTCCACTCCTACCCAGACTGGCACTTGGCAGGGGCTTGATAAATGTTAATGAAAAGTTCAAAGAATAGGCTGGTGTGGAAAGGTTCTGCAGTTTAACTCCCTTATTTTACAGGCAAGAAAACTGGGGCTCAGAGAAGGGAAGGACTGTACTCAGAGTCATGTGGTGAGCTATAGACAGAGCCAGACCCTGAACCTGGAGACCAACTTCCAAGCCTAGGCTCCTTCTCCCATGTCTGTCAGCTTCTCCTTGGACACTGGCCAAGCTGAAGCTCGGCAAGACAGTGGATACAGAGAAGATAGTTCATTGAAAAGAGAAATTATCCAGGACTACCCAGGGGCTTTAGCAGCTGGAGGAAATTCCAGCTCCAGTGGACAAAGATTCCATTGAGGGGGCATGGGAGTGACAGGACCAGTGGAATTCTTCACCCAGGGCAGGAGGGCCAGGGGCTCCCCCGACTGGGGGCGCTTGTGGGAGGCACAGACCACTGAGGACACAAGATTCCAGACAACTTAACTGTGTTAGTTCAAGCCTGCCCGAATTTCTCACTAAGTTTCTGTAAATTTAAAGAAGAAAAACCATGACTCTGAAATTGAGTTCCATAACAAAATCTTATCCTGGCATTTTATGCACGGTGATAGGTGCTGCTAGTCTAGATGAACTCATCAGTTAAAACTGTAATGATCACTTTAGATACCTGTCTGCACCACAACACTGTGAGACCACCAAGGGCGTGACCATAGCTGGCTAATCTCCCTGACCACAAGGACTGGCACAGGGCCAGGCCCATACAAAGGGCGCAATGGATGCACGGACTAATAAGCTCAACTGCATCTTTTGGATTATACCTTGGGAATATCCTTGACCTTGTGTCCAAACTCAGACCGTGGTCAATGCAGAAGGCATTTCTCTTCTTTCTCCTCCCTTCCTCTGTGGTACCCAATGCAAACACACAAAAAAACCAGCCAACCAACCAACCAACCAACCAACCAACAAAACTGGAGGAGACCAACTGGGGTGCTCACCAAAGGAAATGCAACTTCATGAAAAAGTTCTCTTCCAGCCCATAAACCCTCTTCTGTGAACCTGGCTCACCCCTTTCCTAGGGATGCCACCCTTAGCTGCTTGGGGCAAGAGGACGGTGACTGGCTTGGAAGTGCTGCCCAAGGAAAGCTTGGTTAATGTTCCTGGAGCTCAGCAGAGACCTCTGCAGGACTGTGGGCCCGAGAGCAACGCACTTTCCGAACCTTCAGGAGCCATGACCCTGGGCACGTGGTGCAGACAGGACCGTGCTTATGGCACAGCATGAGCCAGAGCTCCCTGGAAGGCTGGCCAGCAAGCACGCGGCCGTCCCAACCCTCTCCTAACTTGTGACATCAGGGGACATTTATATGGTGAAAGGAGGGCAGGCTAGAATCCTTTAGCTATCAAACTCCGAAAGCGCTCCCACATACTTCCAACAAAAGGAAAGACTTGGTTACCTTGATGTGTCTAAGCTGTAAATCTTCTTCCCCATAATCTTTAACCTCCCCGTCTTCTTCTATGTGATTGAGAGAAAGTTTGGGGATTTTTATTTTCTTCTGCATCACACTGTTTTCAAGGTCAGATTTGTCTTCTAAAACGTATATCAAGAGAACAAGGTTCATTATGACTCAAAATGCTAAAAAATGCCCATATCCTTAAAAGCTAGATAATGACAGAGGCCAGACCAGTTAAAAAGAAAGAGCAAACCAACCCGGGGCCTGTCCCCTCCTGCACGGAGGGGCCCCAACAGCGGCAGTGCACGATGAACTCTAGGATCAGGAGTGGCTGCTAAAAGCACTGCTTTACAAAGCGTTGAAATGGTGTCCAGTGAATTTGCTTACAGGTTTCTCTAAGTACATCTTGAAGGGTGGCCTTTTATGGAAGTCTAGAATCTGGGAACTAAAGTGGTCTTCAGATTGCTATCTGGTCTAAACTTAACTAGCGCATGAATCTCTCAACAACCGAGGTCTTTCGAAGCCAAATGACTTCCCAGAAAGAGCTGGTGGGTTTCTGCCAGCTCAGGTACCGACAGCCATGACGGGGATGACAGCTCCCACGGAGGTAAAGCCAGGGCTGGAAGGACAGGGACCTCCCAGCTAGAGGACAGGCTGAGGTAAGACAGATATAAAAGGAGTAACAAGTAACATTTACTGCCTTTTTACTGGTATCAGATCACAGGACAGAGTTTTATGGGCTTTAGCGACCAACTGGTCCAACTCTCGTTTTACAGAGGAGGGAACTCAGGCCCAGCGACGGCAAACAGGCCTCTGGTATCTCGCCCGTACCACGTGCGGAGACAACACACACCGGAGTGCGCTACAAACTGGGGAGTGCCGCACAACTCCGAAGGGGAGCTTTTTCTCCCCGCTTTCTCACATCCACTTCACATCATCTAAAAGAACTTTTTCTCCTGACCTGATTTCAAACTCGACTTCCCAAATCTGTCTCCCACAGCGCATGTCAAAAGGAAACGCTCGAACGGGAGAGTTCCACAGGTAGGACCTTAAAAATGCTCCAGAACTGGCGGCTTGTGGTAAAAACACTGACGTCTTGTTTACTGGGACTGAACTGAGACTCTGGGAAGTACCGTTTCTTATGCTCTTCCAAGGCTCCCACTGCCATATCCCAAATGCCGCTGCAGACAAACGGCAGCCCGCTGTCCAATGCTGAAGGCGGCCCATGGAGGTGGTCAAATCCAATCCCTGAGGGTCTTTATGTGTAAGTGTGTGTGCACGCATATGTGGTTGTGCTAAACACGCGTTTACAATTTCCCCAGGCCAGGCTTCTGTCCTCACAACTTGTTAGTAAAGCTGAGAAGGAAGCCTATAAGCTCATATCTATTCCAGAATGTAGTCAAATGCCAAATCTTTCTAAACGGTCTTGGGAATGCAACCCCAGCCAGTCAGAGATGGGACTCTGGTAGGAGAGGAACCTCAGTGTGACCCTCAGCTCTTCTGTGACAGAGTGAGGAAGTGGGG
>PVKM010012282.1:0-31906 GCA_004027735.1 Carollia perspicillata | reverse complement strand
GAGGAATGGGAAGTATAAATTATAAATACCTAAATATAAGTCAAAACACAACTATTGTGACGTATTTTAGAATTCATTTGATTTTTCTGCTGAAATAAGGTCTAGGGCATGAGTTAGTAATTAATATTAATGTGTAGAAATGAAGGCTTGCATTGCTGGTCTCCCGTTGTGTGATCTGTGACAACAGCTCTTTATTCAAACTATTTTAGGAGTCGAGCTCATATTATTAATGATTCAGGTGCACTAATCAAATAATAAACTGCAAATCCACATTGATTTCGGTCTCTATTCAGGACACCAGGGAAAATAATCAGTGTTTGCTGAAGAAATGAGGAAAATGGAAGTGAAATTCAACTTACTTTTAAAATCTCTTTGGAATATATTAAATAGGGCAGAAACTTTAACAGCTATTTTAAAGATAATTTATATTGTCTCTTTAAAACAAATCATATTCTTTACAAATGTGACAATTGTGCCATAACATTTTTAGAGCTTTTAGTGCAGAATATAGTGTTTCTTAATTGTTTTAAGAATGTTGCTTAAATTTATGTTGTTGGTCATGAACAAGAATTAGAAGTACCTTAATTTCTTGCAGAGCTCTTATGGAGTTTTCCTTAAGTGTGATTAGTTTCCAGTGGCACTATTAGTACCTTTAACAAAAAGCTGGCAGAAGCAGAGTATAGTAACAATCATAGCTATGATGTTTAAGAAATTGCAAGATGTCAGGCACTGGGCAAACAGTCTCAAATGCATGTTGTATTCAGTCTTCACACCAGAAAGTTTATTATCACCATTTTTAGGAGAGTAAATGGGGGCCCGGAAAGGTCACCCAGCCCAAAGTGCCAGAGGTGGGATTAAAACCTCCAATTTTAACGATTATGTTCTATTGACCTGGAATTCATTCTTCTCAAATGCAATTATTCTCCTTTTTTTTTTTACCTTTTAAATATTTATTATATCTATTCTAGGATCTGCATCAGTATTCATCTTTAGTTCAGAGAGTCTTTGTGTTTTATTGCTGAACTATTGCAAAAGTCTTATAATTGGGGATTCAAGCATAGTAGAGCAAAAAGGTCACTACTATATTCTATCCTCAAAAGGCAACTATAAAACGGTAGAAAATTATCAACAACAACCAGTTAGAGCCCTTAAAATTGGCAACGATTTAAAATAAACTGAGAAACACTGATTAGTGAAGAACTACTAACCTTCAGTTAAGGCAAGTAGGAATTACTTGTGGCTGCACCCATTTAGATCATAAATAGCAAAATAACAGACACAAACTAATCAAACTAATAATTACATAACATATGAATGGAGTGAGCACCCAAATCAAATGCAGACATTGCCAGACTGAAAACAAAGTGGAATCGAACTCTATTCTCTGTACAAAAGACACACTGTAGATTATGATTCAACAGGTTGAAAGTTAAAAGATGGAAAAAACATACCACACAAATAGTAACCATCAAGGATCTAGAATGACTACAAAATTTGACAAAATTTGACAAATTTGACAAAAAGAGAGATTACCAGAGACAAAGAGGAGCATTTCATAAGGATAAAAAAGTCAAATTTTCTAGAAGATATGACAATAATATATATGTATACACACCTAATGCAAATATGTAAGAGTGAAAGGAGAAATACACTTTTAAAAATAAAAATCGGAGACTTCTAAACCTTACTCAAAAATTCATATACAAACTAGACAGGATGTCAGGGAGGATATAAATGACTTGAACAACACTATCCACCACCTTGAACTACTTGACATTTATAAAGTACTCCAACCAATAAACAGTAGAACACTTTTTTTTCACCTGGTGAATTCCCCAGATTAGACCTTAAAACAAGTTTTGATTAATGTAAAAGGAGCAAAATTATACAAGCTGTGTTCTCTAAACACAATGGAATTAAATTAGAAAAGAATGAAGCCCCAGGCACCATCCCTTTTTATTAAATGGATGCAGTAATGTAGGCAAAGGGTATATAAGGGGATCTAAGTTTTGTACCTTATTCATCTATACCTTATTTATGCCTGATAAGTTTCTCTAAAATATGTAGACTACTAAATATGCAGGATACTGTTAATTCTACCATGAATATTCAGCATGCAAATTAATAAGGAGTTAATCTAGTTAATTCAGTCATAAAATATTTCTGGAGTTTCCACTATGTATCGAGTACAAGTACAGTATTTGTTGTGTAGGACACAGTAATGAGCGACAACACACCTCCAAAAAAACCCTGTCTTCACTTAACTTACATTTTAGAGGATATGATAAAAGGAAATAATATTAACAAGCAAAGTTCATGTATATTAGAAAACAATACATGTTATGGGGGAATATTAAATGGGGCAGCTTGAGGAATGCTGGGATGGTAGGGTAGAGTTGAAAAATTAAAGTTGGGAAAGGTGATATAAGGTGATATAAGATAAGGTGATATAAGATAACATAAGATAAAATAGATGTGGGAACTAGTAAGGAGATAGAATTCAGAAGGAACCGATCAGTTTATTTTGGTCAAGTTTGGATAATTATGTGAATTTTCAAAATAGAAAATAAGAAAGGAAAATAAGTTTTGATAGAAACCTAATACATTTTAGATACCTCTCAAACATGGAGGACTGGTCCTAAGGAAAAGGCCCTGGGATGGTCATTGGATGTTTGAGTCATATGGTATGTTAGCTTGATAAGGTGGTATTTGAGCAAAAGCTCAGAGGAAGGAGCCATGTAAATGACAGAAGGAAGGGCACTCCAGGTAGAAGAACTAGTAAGTACAAAGGCTCTGGGATGCAGACAAGCTTCTGATATTGGCAGAAAGCAGGGAGGCCATCGTGTCTAGTAAGAGTCAACTGGGGAGAGGTTGGCAAAAGATGGTCAGAGAGGTAAGGGGGGTGTGTGTGGCAAGGACTTTGTTTTACTGAGTGACCATTGGAGGCTGGAGGATAAGGAGAGGAAAAACATCTCCTAGATTTCAATTACTAAAACAGTAGTCCAACTGATGCGATGAAAAGATAATGTAGGAGAACAAAGATGGGAACAGAAGGGGAGATTAGAAGACTGCTGTGATCTTTCGTGCAAGAGATGATAGAGGCTTGAATTGGGTGAGAGAATGCTGGAAGTAGGGAGATGTGGGTGAATCACACATACAGTGTTGTGAAGGAAAGCCAGAAAGTTTTCTAACACATCGGAGGTGTGGAATGAAAAAATGAAAGAAGTTAAAAATGACTCCAAGGTCATAAATGCAAACCTATTTTGTACATGCATTTTGGTAATAAGCAAAGCCTGCCTTGCTGTTGCCCGAGGCACTTGTAGACGCTCTGGAGTGTGTCCTTTGTAATTGAGTGCTCTCTGATCGCTCCTGTCCAATGCATTCCTCATTAGGGCAACTAGTGGTATCTGTAAAGGGCAACACAGCAAACATTCAGGCTTTGCAAACTGGGCAGAACTCTGTTACGGTGGCAAGAAAACAACCATAGACAGTACATAAACAACTGAGTTCAGATGTGTTCCGAACAAACTTAAGTTATGTAAACAGGGGTAGGCATGCCATAGTTGGCCCACTCCTGCTCTGGGGTGAAGCTAAATGTAAGGTGTCTCTGTCATAAATAATGTACTTACTGACTTCCTTGTGATTCCTGAAATAATCTAGGTTTCTGTCCCCTTGGTTTGTAATGCTTTTTCCTTAAATACTCATATGACCTTCTGCATCACTTTACTCAATTCCTTGTTCACAGGCTATTTCCTCAGGGAGGATTTCCTGACCCTTGGTGTAAAAATAACACCCATTTTCCCTTTTATAACTGTGCAAACTGGGCTTTGGCTGCTTGGTGCCCTTATATATGACCCAGTGATTCGTGTTGAAGAAAACAAGTTTTTATTCAATGGGTCCCAACCTTGGGGGCACTGAGAGCACTGCTACCCTGAGCCCTTCTCTCCCACAGGACCCAGAGCCTCCCTTACTCCCTAGAAGACTACGAGCCAAAACCATGCCCAGAAGTTCCCCATGTCCTTATCTGTCCTTAAGCCCGCCATGCATACAGATCTTTACCATTTCTGGAATGGGCACTCGTGAGTTTCAGAGTTGTCATCTTCTCTCAGTAGTTCTCTCTTTCAGGATCTGGGATGTGCTGCTCTTAGTTTCCATGTAGCGTTCCAGAAACTGTGTGCCATGCTGCATTGCATCATTGTGTCCCAGAGGCTGAAGTCCAGGGAAACACACACCCCAGTGTGGGACCCTGCCTCCAGGAGTGGGCTCCCATCCATTCTAAGGCCCTGGTAAGCCCCTGTACCAAGAGAGTGACTTCTCTATACCAAGCACCAAACCACGAAAGCCCCCATTCCCAGAGTGTGCATGTGAGATACATATATATATAGAGAGAGCACCTTTTCACCCTTTCCTTTAAAAGGCCCTCCTAAATACCACATGTGCAGGGAGCCAGTGGGAGTGTCCAGCATTGACTACAGGGCATTAGTGTCCTCCATTTTTGTCAATCCCAGTGTCTTTGACCCTCTTTGGCTGCCATCTTTAGTCAGGGCAAAAGTTTCCCAGACACACACAGGCGTGCATGCATATCATAGTCCAGGGTGGGGCATCCTGCCCCCATGGCTCACAAAGGCACTGTATGAGCTTCCCTCACCTTGGGCTATGTCACTCACAGACACTTTGTCTTTGCTTGCAGTTTGTCCTGGGCAGCAGCACCCTGCCTGAGCCAGTCTGGTCTGGAAGGTGTGAATCTGCATTTGTTATGCAAAAGTGCCCTAAGCACTGTGCCTCCTGCTCTGTTGGCTCCGCCCTGCCTTGGAGAAGTCATGGTATTTTTAACGGGCCAACTCAGCAGGCTCCCCACTCTTCCTGACTCTTTGCAGGATTTGGGGGGGTTTCCTCTAGACCTGAGGTATCCCCTATTTTCACAGGAGCCTCTAGTCCGACCTACCCCTTACACTTTGATTAATGTTTCCTTAAAGGGTTGTCACTGTTAACATCACATAGTGTTTTTTTAATGTGTTTATGCGTTTTCCCCACTAGAATGTATGCTTTGTGAAGGCAGTGAGTATTTTCTGTAACTATAACAATTTCTCGAAACAGTAGACAACCCATGTTAGTAGAAGTCATGGATACTGGGTCTTCCTTTACCTGGGCTTACCTGACACTCAGGGCTCCTCTGCTACAGTCATGATTCAGACCTGAACCGCCCATAGTCCACTATCACTACCTCTTTGCCAACACACACGCAGACCGAGGTCATTTTCCTTATTGTAATGTTTTCACATTATTTTGACTTTATTTGTTTATGTTCATCTTTATTTCCAAGGACAAGAACGAGGGCCAAATATCAATAATCTTTTTGTCTTCAGTGCCCAGTATAGTAAATAGTGTACAATACAATTTGAATACATATTTTCGAAACCTAACTGGTCATACTTGTGTTATATGGGCAATGCATATGCCATTGATTATATTTCTTACTAACAAATTCATTGAGGTGCTAGCACTTTAAAAATGGGGCTAAGAAAGTGGCAAAAGGTCAGATTTAAAAGCAGGGTCCTCTAATACTTTATACCATTTGGGGTCACTGTTTCATGATTTAGGACTCAGAGGTATTTTTTCCAAGTTATCTAATGCTTCATGAAAGAGCCATCTCTCTCTCTCTATTGCATTTTCACAATAAATTAATGAAAGAAATGATTTCTTATGCTTGGTTATATAAAAGCTACCAGTATGATCATCCAAAATATTAGATATATTTCTCAAAATTTAGTTATAACTTTGTGGGTCTGCTTTCTAATAAGATCCCCTGAGAATAAATTCCTGGCACATGATGCAAGGCCAGTGGCACATTAGATTCTGAGACCACATGGCACCTTTGGACCATGAGTGTGTGCACTAGCAGTGACCCTTAATTAAACCTGTGTGGGGGAACAGTTCACTTACGGTGCTTACTACTACTCTTCTTGCTCTTTGTTAGGGCTGCTACTCCTCTCAGGAGACAGGCAACAGAAGAAAGATCATGGGTCCATCACTGAAGGTCATGATGATGAGGGACAATCAGATTTGTTGCATAAGAAGGCATTTGTTTATAATATCAGTTTTGTTTATAGTATCAACTATATACTGTAGCCCTGCCTGGTGTGGCTCAGTTGGTTGGGCATTGTCCTGCAAAGTAAAAGATTGCCGGTTCCATTTCTGGTCAGGGGCACGTGCCCAGTTTGCAGGTTCAGTCCCAGTAAAGGCACATATGAGAGGCAACTGATCAGTGTTTCTCTCCTGCTCTTTCTTCCTCCCTTCCCCACTCTCTAAAAATAAATAAATAAACTCTTTGTATATATTTTATATATGCAAAGATTTTATATATTTATATAATATATAATATTTACATATAATATAAATATCTATCATATACAAATATATTTATATATAAATAAAATATATAAAATATATCAAACACTAATAAAAGGAATTGTGTGGAAAGTGAAGAAATAGATTACCTATCCCAATTAATATAGTAATGTACTATCACCCCCATTTTTAGGTAAGAAAACCAAGATGGGATATGTTGGATAACTTACAGAATAACAATTAGAAAATAACAGAGCCAGGACATGAACTTTGGCCCATTCATCCTTAAAAATATGCTCCCAACTACTGCACTCTATAAAAACATTCCACGGTACTAACACTTTTTTGTGTAGATTACCTGTGAGCTATGCTCTAACAGTCTATTACTTACTCCTTAAAATGTGTCTCAATCCCTTTTCAAATTTAGCCTGGAAACTAAGGCTTCCTTGAATCCTATCCTTGCTTCTTCTTCTTTTTTTAAAAAATAAAAACTGTGGCCTGACCTGTTTCTTATAAATAAATTGGTCACGAAGATTCCCCACCTTTAAGAACTTGAGCTTCTGGGTATTTGACAAGCAAAGGCTTGTCTCTGGAAAAGCTTTCCCACAGAAAACACAGTGCAGTGAGCTAGATATTGTACAAATACCTACTTAGATTAGTTGTTCTTAACATCTTTGAGACCAGTAGTTCTCAAACAGTGTTCTTTGGACCAGCAACATATGCATCATCTATCTCTGGGAACTTGTGAAAAAGGCAGCTTCTCAGAGCGCAGCCCAGAATTACTGAATCGTAAACTCTGGGAATGGGTCCCAGCAAGCTGTGCTTTACCAAGCACAGGCAGCTAACCGTGTGTGCTCAAATCTGAACACCACTGACTCACCCATCCCCTTAACAGTCGGCTAGGAATTAAAACAGTGAAACGAAACAAAACATTTAAACATTTTCTATCTGATTATGATTCTACCACCCAAACTTAATTAATATATGGAATATTAAAATATTTTAGAAGAAATGCAACTTTGAGATAGTGTGATGAAATGGTATTTATCTTTGTTCAACAGTAAATTTAAGAGAGAAGTTCTTTTATCATTTTTTAACTACATTGGTTGATTACTACTCTTTTCCCTCTGTTTTTACTTACCTCACTATATTGACAAATTTAACCAGGTTGACAGGCATGTGCTGTGTTGACACCTCTTCAAAAGATCACACAAAAATCTGCTGGTTAAACAAGCTAAGTTTATTAGTTCTACCGAAGTAAGAAGAAATGCCTCCTTAATAGCATCTTAATAGTGTATCAAAGACTAATATAAGGAAAAGATATGTATAGAGTTATGGAGTCTGATTCAAGTTTAGAGACTTTCTAGGCAGAAAACTGATTAGGACTGGGTAGATTTTGTGGCATTAAAAACTTGAAGTTGGTGGATCCAGTGAGGCGAGAGTGCTGCAGTGTCTGGGTAAGTGAACACTGTTTGATATGCAAGCCGCCTATCAAGTGAGCAAGATAACTGTCTTGGAAGAAGAGCTGTTTTCCCAGATCAGCAAACTATTTTTTTTTTAGACAAATTGGTTGCAGGAATTTTCTGAAGCAAACATTGTTACATTATTTATTGGTCTACTAGCTTGTATTCCAGGGCAAGAATTTCCTAGAGCCCATAGTAAAGGCGTGTTGACACAGGTGGCCTCAATTCTCTGTGCTAGTAGTTAATTTAAGTGGTTGTAGGTGGTCTCCATTCTCAACCCTCAATCCCTGCTCCCCAGGATCATTCTTCAGTCTGAGTTGGGGAAGTGGTGAAGCCAGATCTACAGCGTGTTTAAGGTATGGTGATCGTGTATCAACTTTCCAGTGGTGATGATTTCAGCCTCTGTGAGCATCCAGTTTTCCTGTTCTTTTCATTGGATGATTATTTTCATAATCATTTAGTGGGATGGTAGTTGAACAATGGCACTTAAACCTCTGGAGGGCTCCCTTTTGGGAACCATATACTGATGAATACTAACTGGATAGGTATGACCAGAGTTTGTAGCCTACCACTAATCCAGAAGCCAATAGTGCAAATTAAATCAAGAGAACAAAACTCATCCCTAATCTGAAGAACTAACAGGAAGAGTTATGAGGGTATAAACTAAATGACCTAATTTCTCAGTTCTTTTTTTTTTTAACACCAGAGATGTCTATAGCAATGTAATTATAGAATTCTTCCCCCAAGATAGCACATGTTCTCAATTTTTAACAAGTGAGCATTTTATGTAAAGTGGCTGATTTTGATCCAGTTGTACAATTTTATTAAAATTGCATGGAAGAACTCTATGCATTTGCTTACATTGTCTCCTTCTCTGGCTGTACTTTAAATTAAACTATAAGCATTGGGGCTGGCTACATAATTCGCAGGATGCAGTAGAATATGAAAATGTGAGTTCCCTTGTTAAAAAATCTGGAAAAGTGCAATTAAGCCTATTAAAACAAAACCTTTTTATTACTTATGAAACCTTTTTGTTACTTATGAACCATAATAGGAGTGATCGTAGTATGTCTGTGTATGCTCAACATAATGCACAACATGAGTGCTAATGCTTGTGCAAGGACTTGTCCTATTTTAAAGTGTATTCAACTTTAAAAGTTGGGCAGTTTGAAGATTTGGGGCTGCCCACAGTGGAAAGGAACTGGATCATACAGAGAGTATGGAGAAGCACTGGAGGGGGGAGGGGACAAGTCAGGTAAAGGGGGCTAGGTTCACGTTGTGATTTGGAAGATCTGGAATAGATTTGAATTTTTATATTTTCCATGTGTCTTGGTGAAGAACTCTTTTTAGAAAACAGTTTTGAAATCTGATTTTATTTGGGGGGTTTCTTCATACAAAGGAAAATTCATTCGATGGGTATTTCAACTTTACTTCTTTTAGTTGATGTTGTTCTAAGGTCCCTCTGGTATGATCAAGTTTACTAGAATTAAAAATTCTCCCAAATATCCACTATTCTTAATTATCTTTGGCACAATTATACAATTAGAAAGGTAAGCAGTGGAATTAGATTTATAGTGCAAAACCACTTCAGAAACAGGAATCTGGCCCACTGTGGGTAATGGCTGATATAGAGATGAATCCATGAGTGTCTATCAGTGGTTGTTAGACTAAGCTGTTAGAGCACTTTGTGTCTTGGACCCCCTTAAATTTCTTAGTCAGCTCTCTCCAATTAGAAACTGACGAATGGGCACTTTTTGTAGCTGGACTGTTTTGAGAAGAAATTACTTTCAGACCCACACTCTCACAAACAAAACAGGACAAGATGGAGGAAAGGTTTTTATAAGATATTGGTGACTCAAGGCAATTTTTTGTCCTAGAAGGACATCAATGTGATGAGTCCTTCGGACCTTGTGAATCTTTGGAGTCTGCTTGAGAGATGGGTTTAACTGTTCTCTTCCTTGGGAAATTCCTGATGTAGATTTACCACAAATGATAATGGGGACAGATAAAGTCAACCAGCGTATAATCAATAAGTAAGCAGATTTCTATGAAGGGAAAATATTTTAGAATTTGTAAAGATAATACAACAATTTCTGTATAGAGTTCCTCATCTATAAGACATACAATAAATCAGACTTTGAGAGCTCAAACAAAAATAAGAGCTCAGATTCAACACGAGGCTTTCCTTGCCTTCCCAGCAGGAATCTCAAGGGGCTTGAGACTCACATGCTGTTGCCATGATGGTGGTGGAATCTGGACTTGATCTTGGGGGCACTTCCGAGATTGCCGCTGATGACTCCCCAGCTGACTGGTGAAACATGTCAGTCAAACAGAGCTCATTGTATTAGATTTACTGCAGTGAGGATGAGCACTATACTGACAGTTTTACTAGTTTCTCAGAAGGGAGACATCAAAGAATAATGTGTACACAGCTTTAGGGTCTGTGCTCAGGAGTTTGTGATGGGATTTCAAGGATGAGAACTAATTGAATTGAATAAAATTTGTGACATAATACTTTAGGGTTGGTAGACAGAGTGAGATGAGGGGCATGAATCAAGTCTTGTTAAGTATATTTTTGTGTAAGCTATTTGTCTGGGTGAACAATTTATTGTCCTGATTGAAGAGATTTTGCCCAGATGAGATTTTTTTTTTTTGGCAGGGAGTGGGGTACAGCAGAGAAATTGGTGTTTGAGAATCTCCTGCAGCAAAAAAGTAAAGTGTAATATCATTTTCTTGTGTAATATCATTCCTTGTGTAATATCATTTTCTTCACTTATCTGTTCAAACAAGCATTTGGTATAGAACTAAGTCAAATACCCAAAATCTGCGAAATGTGCAGGCATTTCAGGACAAGTACTAAGTAATAGATTGTTTAGTGAATCTAAACAATCGATGGGATTATCCCCATAATAAACATCTATCATACTTGCATGTTCTCTTTACTTCGTTTGCATCAATCAAGAGGTATCTTAAGCATATCTAAAAATGATTAATTCTATAAATGTTAAGGTTGTGATTATCACAAATAAATGAAATAAAAAGAGCAAACAGGGCAAAACATTGCTGAATAGATGAGTTGTAATATTTGAAAACATTGATTTGGATTCCAGCTAAAAAATTAGAAAGAAATCATACTGTGACTTCCATTTCCTCAGCCCCAGAGCCCAGGGAAACTCAATCAATAGCAGTGTCCTGGGTGTCAGCCTGGCTTGCTCTTGTGGAATCTCCAGGGCTCCGAACATCTAACCCAATGAGCTTTTTGTGCACAGCTGTTAGTCAAGTTCTCTTGGTTATTATTCAGTGTAATCCTCTGCTCTTACAGATCCAGCTGGTGGTGCCTGCAAGTGAAGCTTTCATGGCCTCTATCACTGATGCCCAATATGTGCGCCAGGGCCAGCTGTGTGCGACGTGTCCTCTCCCAAAGTCGTCAGCACTGTGTCTTCTTGTTGTCAGTGTTACTTGCAGGTTACAGCGTTTGCTGTGCGAAGGCCTTTTGTAACCCTGCTTTCATGTTCTTCTTAGCCTCGTGGTGACTTACTATTACATTTTTTAGTTAGAAACAGTTATTTTAGCTTTTGTTCTTCCTGGGTTTCTAATGTATCTTGGAGATCCTTTGTTCTAACATACCTATGGTTGTGGCATAACCAAGTGTGATCATAATTTTCTTTTCTTTGACACCTGTTGGCTTGTTGTTTGGCCATACTTGTTGCTTTGTTTTCCTCTTTAAGATGTGGTGTTTTCCATAATTATATTTAGCCCTTCAATAAGATTGGCCCCTGGCAGGGTGCCCCATCTGTGCTTAGCTGTGCCATGATATACAGTCAATCCTAAAAACAAAACTTGAATTTGCGATATGCTGTGCACTATGCTAAATCCACTTCAGGGAAGTGATATGTAGGCATACCCTGCTGCAACCTACATGCAAATATGAGTTATATGCACATATTATATCACTTTGTATAAGGGACTTGAGCATCCATGGATTTTGGTATCCCTAGGGGGTCTTAAAACCAATCCCTTATGGACACTGAGGGACAGCTATATCTGAATGTCAAGGATGAACTACTTGCTTAAATAAGAACTTAAGACAGTATTCTATTAAGAGTGGGAGATAATTCCCTGGGAGGAATGCCTGGGGATGGGCTCATTCATGAGATTTCAGGGGATAGAACCTCGGTGGAAAATGTAAATATATCATCAGGGGTTAATGGAAAAGAAACATCTCTAATGTGGTATAATGCCAACAAATAGGGACTTTCTTTTTTTCTTTCTGAAGACCAGAGTATGTGGCAGAGAGAGGGAAAAAAAAAAACAAAAAAAACCCTGAGGCAGAATGAGAGCATGTGCAAGGGAAAAATAAACTCTCAGGTATTAAAGCTTTTTAAATATAGCATCTAAAGGAAACTAGGTAGCTGTATGATTTTAGGCAGATGGCAATGTTTTCTCATATTTAAAATGAAGATGTTTGAGTTAGGTATTCTCTAACCTTTTTTTAGTTACAAATTTTGTTTCCTAGGAGAGAAACAAAATTAATCGGCTAACCTTGGTCAAGTTAGACTTATTAAAATTCCCTACTTTGATAACTAGTTTTCTTTCTCAATACTGTGTTTGGTAGACTATGAATGTAATTGTTTGGATGATTCATAAAGAAGCAGTAGCTAATAAGTAAGGACTCTATTTTATTTTCAGTAAGTTCAGTCTTAAAGACTAAAATCCCTATTTAATATCTTATGTGGAATAGCATGAAGAACATTAAAAAGGGGGTGGGCTGATTTTAGGGCTACCAGAGGCATTTCATCCCATTAGAAAAATCATGGACATCTAAAGTCAAAGTAATTTTTACTCTTATTAGAGAGATTTTTAGAAATGAGACACATGCATTTTGGGGAGTAAAAATTGCAGCCAACAGCCAGCATAATTTTGTGTCCGAGTGCTAAACATTTCCAGAATCAAATACACTTTCTAGTTTTATGAGGAATTTAAATTTAAAAAAGGGGGGCATGAGAACTCAAAAAAAAAAAAAAAGATACAGTTTCTACTGCATTCAAACAATACTGGGGCTAGGAAACAATTACTTAGCTACTTGCTCCTTGGAAACACTTTCTTATGGAAGATAAGAGATAAGACAGCGAAACTACAAAAAAGCATACAGTTTGATCATCAAGTCTTGTTTCATGACCCTGCCTTTGATGTATCTTCCAATCCAAAGCTCTTTTAGTGTAATCTTTGCCCAATTCCAACCATTTCCTTCCTTGCAAGATTGCCTTAAAATTGTCTCACCTAAGCTCAAGAGGTATCTCCTCTAGTTTCCACTTTTGAGATACTACTAAAACTATCAAGGTGATGGTTTCCCTTTCTGTAGTAAGTCTAACACACTTATCATTTGATCAATAGACATTTTTTGGTGCTATTTTGAGACATTGGAGTTCACACCATAAATTTATTAATTTATAGGTAAATGGTTAGCTTACATTATAAACATCATTATAACAGGCCTTTCTATATCTAGAATCACACTTTAAAAAATCTCTATCTGTAATGTGAAGTGTTTTAACTCTTGGCCGTGAAAATATCAGTTATATGTATATATATGAAGCTTCTTTTTTTCAAATAATGCTTCCACCTTGATAATCTCTTAAAACTAAGATTCTTTAGTTTTAAATTAACTAGGAAAGAAACAAAAAGCAGAAAAAAAATATCTGACTCTGTCAAATCCTCCTTGTGCAGTTTGTCATTTCTTCTCTATTAACTCTGTCCGAGGATTGAGAAGAAGTAGGTCTCTGAACTTTCATTTACATACTCTGCTGAAGCTGGAGCTCTGGTTGCAGCTTGTTAAATTTATTGACTAAAAGTCCCTGGAGCTATTGAAGACTCTGACTTGCTGTGTTTGAGAGATGTCACTGTAGCCGATTGAAGATTTTTACTTTCTACCATTTTCCCCATTTATCTTATCTATTTTTATCTTACCTAAAAAAAAGCATTTGTTCCAATCTACTGGTTGTTTCATTTGCTTAAAATATACAAACATAAACTAAAGGAAAAATGACCCAGGAGAAAGTCCAGGGAGGCATCTACCACGAAGCTGCCTCAGGAGTTAACCAACGGCTGTAAATTCGGACAGATTTTTCTTTGGCTGCAGCAAGCTTTGTACCAGTGCTAGTGAGTCAGCACAAGATTTGTTTTCTAACAACCTTAATACTTCTTTTCTAAAAGAAAGCCCTGAAGTTTAGAGGGTCAATATATTTCTGGACCTGGATATAAAATAAACAAGAGAGCAAAGGAATAACAACAACACAATAAAGTTTCCCCAGAATCCTGATTTATACTTTACAATACATAGGAATATGGGTTTGTGGTTGACCACTAACCTCTAGCATTCGATCCTACACCCCTAGCTTTCCGAGCAGGGGGTGGGGAACTGGGGTGCCCCTCTCATGCTAGGCCTGCCTCTGCACGCTGTGCTCTCCAGTGTGAAGAAACGGTTGGATTGGCTTCCTTGCAATGATAGACCGAGTCTTGGGAGTGGTCCAGGAGAGTCAGTGGCTGAATTCAGTACACATATATAACTTAGCTGCTTGTGGTTTTTACATTAGAACTAAAGGAATAAACTATATACCATGAATTAAGGCTGGGCTTAATACATAAAGAAATAAATTTTGCCACCTTTTTTTTTGGTGCTTCACTTATATTTTTCAGAAACATTTTAATATATTTTTCTTTATATATTTTTATAAAAATAAAAATATTTTATTTAATAGAAAATATATTTTTCTTTATATATATTTATATTTTTCTTTATATATATACTTTTAAAAGTACACACATATATATATACTTTTTTATATTCTAGTTAGTTATTTCCTTACCATGTGTGTGCAATGAGAATGTACTAATTCATGCTTCCACTGGGCAATTGGACTGGTAATTCTGTACCAAGTTCTAAAATGATTTCAACTAGTAACTAATATTTTTAAATCAAAATTATTCATATAAGAATTCCAGCTTCTGGCCCCTGTTTAAAAAGTTTGGATGACCTGAAAATACTGACTTTATGTTCTCATGTGGAAACAGTTGCCTGAGCTGAGTAAGGGGAATTCTTTAGATGAGGCCTGTGTTGGCTACTCCACATGCATTGCCACCACTTCCTGTTCTTCTTTACGTCCCGCCGGACTCATTGTTTGCATTGCCTGACTACTGCAAGTATTGGGATTTATGTTCCTTGATATAGGGGGGGAGGATAGCACTAAATGAAGCTGGTGAGTTCAGTAATATCAAGGTCATACAGGGCCTTGGATTGGGATCAGTGGGTTTAAGGAAGGGAAAGCAACCTCCTATAATCAACATAGTAGCCCAATGAAGTACATAGCAAATCCTTACCTTAGAGATGAGAAGATTGCTATTCAAAAGGTTGCAGATCCTTTTCAAGTTCACTGAGCTGCTATGACTAGATGAGAAATTGGAATTCAGATTCCAAAACATGAAAGCTTTTACTGTTCTGTCTTGACTAATACACAGGTCTCTGGAATGAGATTGAAGATCATTTACCAGATTAGCATCAAACCAGTGATTAAAGTAAATAGTGAATAGAAATTGATCCTAATATGTGGCAGTGTAGCTGATTGTACTTCTTTTGAGTTAGGTTAGGAATAGGGAACCAGAGATTACAGGGAACCTCCTTCTGGAGATCAAATGTTCTTGGCATGGTGAAATGAAAGTGATAAGCAGTCAGATTAGGCCTCATAATCACATAATAAAAACCCATGGAATTTAATCATAAAAACTAAATTCACAGGTCAGTTCACCAATCTCTTCATGTTAAACAGTTAATAGATATGTAAGAATGACTGAATGATATTTTATGGTTAAGGTCAGGTGCATTAGTCCAAAATGGTACACGATTTCAGGACACTGAAGTACAGAAGAGAAGCTTGAATAGGCAGCATAGACTTAGAACAAAGGGGTCACTTAAATGAAATTAACTCCTTCTTCCCTCCCTTCCTTTTGGCCTTTGAAAAATATGAATTGAGGATCCATTATACCCATTATATTTCTGCTAGCATTGGAGATGTAGTGGTAAGTCAAGCACATTCACATATTCACATAAGTAAATATATAAACTATGATCAGAACAAGAAGAAAAATATATAGCATGTTATGAGAATTTAATGATGTAACCTCACTCAGGGTGCCATATTAGATGATTCCCTTACAACTAAGAATTTAAGGTAAATCTGGAAAGAAGACTTGTACCTTGCAGGTAAAGACTGGATAGAGGAACAATCCTCTTAACAAGAATAGTAGGCATTGCATTATAGGGCGTGGCTCAGAAGGAAATTTTTAAAAGGCTGCTGTCACTAGCATGTCATGAGCAAATTAGATACTGGCACCACCAAGATTGTCAGATAAAAGGTAGAATAGGAGTTAAATGTGAAATGTAGATAAACAATGGATAATTTTTAGTATGAGACACAGTTTATCTAAAATCCTAGGCATCACCTGAGACTGGGGAGAAAAACAACAGCCTCATCAGCAAGAGCTTGGAAACTGCTTAAGAACTTTTATTTCATTCTCAGTTCAATGAGGATTAGTTTGAGCAGGTGAAAGATATGATAAAATGTATGCTTTGAACATTTCCCCCCTGCTGCTCTGTGGAGCATGGACTAGAGGGGCAGGAATGGACGCAGAGAGACAGTCAAGAGGCTGACAGAGGTCAGTTCAGACAAGGTGGTTTCTTGGCCTATGATTTTGGTAGTAGTGATGCAAGCAAGTGATTTGAATCTAGATACTTTGCGGGCATAGAATCAGAAAGACTTGGGTAAGTGGCAAATAGTGATAAACTTATCAAAAATAATTTAGGTGGAGGATAGAGGGACCATATACTAAAATGTAGATATGCCAATCTTTGGAGCATGTTTGAAGGGGTATTTCAGAAGTTAGTATTTGTCTATGTTAAATTTGGGATGCTCATAAGATGTTCAAGTGTAGATGCCAACTTGGCAGATGGATATGTAGGTCTGAGACTGAGAAAAGAGCTGTGGGCTAAAAATATAAATCTGTCTTCAGCCAAAGCTGGCCAAAGGAATAGAAGTAAGAAAATTAGTTGCCTCTTTGTTTGGCTTGCTTTAAACCACTCTATTCCAGTTACTCCATTTTGAGAATTACCTTGTGCTTTTGAAGAATAATTGGGAAACAGTCTGGGATAAGATGCAAAATATTTCGAGAAACATTTCTTGGGGGGTTACCTTAAAATTGCTATATGTTATCTTTTGATTTTTTTTTATTCCTTTCTATTTCCAAGAGTGACGGTGTAATCTGGTCCATCTGTCTGGGAGAAAACGGCAATGCATGTGCCACCCCGCTCTCTCCCACCATGCAGGCACTGACCAGGACAGCAGTCTGGTAATTCCTGGGGTAGTATGCAAGGCTGCTTAAAGGATAGAGAGAATAGAGACAGGAAGTTTTTAGATTTTTAGAAACTTTTTGCAAATCCAATTAAGACGTAGTTAGAAAGTAAATGAAAGGAAAGAATTTGAGAGCACTTCAGGTGTGGGATTGACAGAACCTCAAAGATGAGCTCCAAGGGCAGGGATGACTCACATATTTTCTCTTTCTGTGTTTTTTTCTTTTATCCACTTCAAAGCTAAAACACAGAAGCATTCCTCAAGCATTTCTACCACTAGCTCAAGCAGAAAGCTCTGGCTTGCCATAACAGAATTGTGCAGAGGTGAAGTTCAGAAAATCTCTAAGTTCTGAATGTGGCTGTTGTCTGTAGCATTAGAATGGGGCCTGGGGAGCGCGAATGCCTCCTTTAATGACATACGGGGACAGCTATCTCTGTGCATTGTTTTCAGGAAGGGTTGGAGATGTCCCCTTGTTTATCGACCCTTAGTCTAAAAATGGTCATGGACATGAGAACATAATTTGGGGTGGATTAAAAATGGTAAAAGTGGTTTGTTTTTCTCCTTTCTCTCTCTGTCTTTGAGGCTAAAGCACTCAATTTGCACTAAGTTCTATTTAACTACACTATTAATAATGGGAAAAGTTATAAAATAATTTGATTCTCTTACATAATTTTTTAACTTTGCATCTTTTGAAACTTTCTTCAGCACCTATTATTTTCATTAAATAGAAATATTTAAAGTATATATACATGTGCGTTATAGATCATTTCACCTTGAAGAAATTTCAGCATTCTTTTGTCCATTTGTTTTGAGAATATGTGTATCACATTATATTAAAAACTCTTTAAAATAATTTATTAGTTGCTCTTCAAAATGCCCCTTGAGACAGGTAAGTGGCAAGTTTTACATCACGCAGTTTCTCATGTCCTACTATGGAATGAGTGAGCTGCTTGATGTGACTACTGTCCTTCCAGCAGAAACTGTGTATCTCCTAACTTTAATAATAGGCTTCCAAGTTAAGGGGAAGAAAGGAAATCATTAAAAATGCAGGTATTCAGCACAGTAATTGTGCACTGTAAAAATGAGTGAATTAAACTTCAGCTGTATATAACATATTAGTAATCAATAGTTTATGTGAACAATCTATGTATTTTAGAGTATATACAACTATGACAAAATGAATAAATTATAGTGGCTTTGTAGAAGGGACCACTTAAGAGGAAAGGAAAATAATTCGACCTTTAACATGGTATGTCAAGAATAATAAAATCCACATGGCAGTTATCTATTAGGGAATTATTAAGCAGTACTTCAAATACTATATTGAAGTTCATACTATACAAATACAGAAAATGAGCTAACATTTTATTAATATATGTAACAATTTCCTTTTGTTCTTTGAATGTAGCCAAAATCTTAATTCACTAAGTAAAGCTTGTTCAAAGTATCTTGAAAATATGTGTGTGTTACGTTGCACATTCACATCTGGACAGAATTTGGTAGGCCAAATAAAATAAATATAAATCTCTTAATCACTTTCGAGGTTTTAGAGTTAAGTTAAAGTTGCCAGCTATTATGTCACCAATCTTTGGCTCACTTCACAAATTCGATATACAACTTTCTTTAAAAGCCTTAAGAATGACAAACCCAGGTTAACTGTCGAGGTAGCGACCCAATTACTAGATATAACAGGTGGCACACTTTCTCTTCCTTTGAGGTTAAATAAGCTGAGAGAAATGTTTTTAGCATTCTCACAGATAATAGTTTTGGGTTCTATTCACTTAGTTGGAGATGATGGGGGTGGGATGGTGGGATGAAGTTAAGGAGCAGCTTACCGAAGTGGCAAATGGGAAGGAAAGATTCATGTTGATGCTTTGAGAGGGGCTCACATGTACACATATTGCAAAATAACAATGATAATAGTGATAACTATCATAATACTAGTAATAAAAATGACATTAATGTGGAGGTTTTGACAGTTTTTTATTCACATACAACTCTTACCAGACATCTACAGTGTTCAAAATAATGTCACATACTTGCTTTTATAATCCTCATTGTAGAACAGAGGTCTTGCTTTATCATGTTTAGACTAATTAAGCCTTTAAATTTAGTGCATTCAGATATTGAAATGGCAATAACTTTCTGAGTTCCTACCATCTCTGATCATTGCAGGAGGATAATTGGCTCAACATATATGTATGAGGCAAAGGATTCAGAATTTTATGAAATTCTACAGTGTTGTTGATGTATAGATAGTTTGGGTATATTTCTATAGACTAAACATAAAATTAGAGTTTTCTTTTTATCAACTGTTGACCAATTTCTTAATATTAATTTAACTGGCCCTATGTACTTATATTTCAATACCAAGGAGCAACAAATATGTCATAAAAGCCCATTATCAATATATTATTGATGTTGTTTTAGATTGTATTAGTTTTCTGCATCATATCTCTTTTGAAATATCTGCATCTATAACAATTATTTGTGTCATAATATCTTATGTTTGAAGAGTAAGAAATCTATCATTTATTGATGGTTTTCCAGATTCTGTGAAATGCTAATCTTCACAGAATCTTGCTAGATATGTATTATTATCACAACTTTATAGATGATTATGGGGTTGTGAAAAGACCCAGCTAATAAGTGTTGGAAGCCAGAATAAGAACACATGTCTATTTGTTTCTGTAGCCTGACTTTTTTTCTCTACAGTATTAGAATTTTGCTTCCAATATTAGGTATAATTTTTTACAGTTTGAAAACCATGTCAGACATATTACCTAATTTATCTTCACAACAACACCATGGGCTAAGTTTGCTAGCTAGATCAACATTAAATTTCTGTTTTGAGATCTGAAGAGTTTAAATACTTTTCTCAAATAGAAATATTCTGATTACAGTTTAAATCCTGGGCCTCTGACACCTTTATCTACTTTTACTGTAGACTAAAAACCTATTTTGTATAATGCTCTGGATAAATGGAACAACACAGAAGATGCCGTATAGGCCTAATAAGCAGGCTACAGCATGTTGTAGTTTGGACCTACACACCTGTATGTTTCATTAACAGTGCAAGAAAATATTCAACATACATACAAATAATAAAGGCTCCAAAAGTTCAGAGAAAAGACGTTTGCATGGGTTTGAGTGTGTGTTTCCTCAGAGAAGTGAGACTTCAGTAGAATCTTGAAGGAAGTGTAACATTTCGTAGAAGTAAGTAGAGATTCAGTATGAGGTATAGGCAAAGAAATGAAAGAGCTGTACTTTCCGGAGGAGTCGTATGGCAAACATAATCCCTCTTGGCAATAAATTAAAAAAAAAAATCCAACAAAACCTTTGGATAAGAACCTTCAGTGAGTCATTTTTCTCAGGCTTAGATACTTCTCAGAGGTTCACAGATAATTTTTTATTCTCTTTCGGGGAAATTTTTCTTTTATAATTACATACACAGTTATTTTAAAGCATCTGCCAAAAAATTCAAAATAATTGTTTACTGTTGTTTTTCATTACCTGCTATGTAAATGTAATAGACTCCGTTCTGCAGCATCCCAGGTCAAATCACTCAGAATTTTCAAACTGTGAGCATTTCATTAGCATTGCAAATTTTCTTATGTTAAACTTGTGTTCTATTCCCTCCAGTAATTAAATTCTGCATTTTGAAAGTCTGAGCACCTTTTGTTCATGACCCACCACTAATCATGGATGTTGTTCATTTTCTGGCAAGATAAATTTGTTTTTCTGAAACAACGTATATGGATGCTAGACTATGCTTGTCACAAATGTTTTAACAAATATAGAAACTTTTTAAAGCTTTGGTGTTTTCACTCTCCCTCAGGCTTTTCATAATCACACATAAAAATAGTATTTTCATAGATACTATGCAAACCATCAAGAACACTCCTTATACAGAAACTTCAATAGGAACAAGTATAAAGGACACATGGACAAAAACTAAGGGGGGTGGAAATGGGAGGGAGGTGGGGAGCACGGGGTGGGTGGACTAGGATGGGAGTAAGAGACAGAAAAATGTACTTGAATAACAATTAAAAAAAAGCAAAAACATTAAAAAAAAAAGAAAGAAACTTCACCCCTCCCCCCATTTAAATAATATTTTTGAAGGAGCAAATGTTAATTTTGGTTAGCATAAGTTATAGTTTTTAGATTGAATAGATTTACCTAAAATCATACTTTCATTTTATTTTGGCTTCTTCCATTTCATTCTCTCTCTCTCTCTCTCTTCCCCCACTTCTCTCTCTCCATCCACCCATCGACACACACACAGTGAAAACCACTGATGCCCACGTTGTTTGGAGCACTGCTTTTGATCATTTCCATGTTATCAGAAAAAAAAGGTTCTTCTCCAATTTCTACATTTTATTCATAATTTTTATTTTATTGTTTTGATTTGCTCTGCTTAATCATTTGCCTGTTATTGGACAAGATACAAATATAAGATATGTTTTCTTTATTCCTCTTTTTCTTTCCCCTCTGGTTATGACCTATTTTTCAAATCTCTGGCAGATTTAGATAGAATAAAGAAAAGATAGAGCGTATCTAAAAAGGAATAATTAAGCAAGATATCTTGATATGCCAAAGACCAAAACTTTGCAAGTACTACTATGGCATTCAATACATTACTTGTGACAGTTTCTAAATCCTCATTTCTTAAAAAAAAATAAATTTACTATAATAATATTGGTTAATAACATTATACAAATTTCAGGTTCACAACTTCATAATACAATATCTGTATACCTAGTTTCTCTCAGTAACTATATTTGTCCTGTGTTACTCTTTCCGTCTTCCCCAACCCCTCATTTCTTTAATTTGGGAAAACACAGTAGAAGAAAGCATGTGGATCTTGAAATCAGTAGACCTGAGTCTAAGATCTGACCTCTGTGTACCTGTTTCACTTGGTTTGTATGTTATATCAATTCTCTGGGCCTCAGTTTCCTTGTCTATAAATCGAAGGGTTTAGATTTCTAAAAGGCCAAGAATGCAAAAAAGAGAATAGAGGGTGTCAAGTGCTATATTTCTCTAAAAGAAAACAAAGAACGTGATTGGTTCTATGGCTTTTTTAATATGACACTGGTTTCATGGTCTTTTTAATATGTAATACTGGCTATATATTATGTAGAAAACAAAAACTAGGCTTGTGAGGCTTCAGAGATGTTAACAAATGATTGCTATAGATTAAGAATTCATAGAGGAGTCATATAGAACTAACTGTACACACCATTAAAGTTTTAAATGGTACAAGGAAGTGTGATTGAATAGTTATCAACTAGGAGGATGAATGGAGTAGAACAGGTTTATGGTTCTGTGTAATTGTATTTCTACATTGCATCTTATCAACTAGCTAAAGGGAATAGTTTTCATTTCTCTTCAATACTATCACATCTTAATTGTGCTATTGTGAATTGAGAATCGTATTCTTCAAACAGGTGCCTGCAATTCCATTTTGGTAGTCTTAAAAAATAGCTGAAAATGTGGTACTGAGATTGATAGAGGAGCAGATAAATACATTTTGCTTTTACTTTGAACTGTTTGTCATAAGTTGGCAGAGGAGGTACTGAATTCCCTCCTATCCATTTTTCCCTCCCATCCTTACAAAATTCTGTTTCAGGTGAATTCCGTTGAAATCAATTAGCATCATGGATTGTGAAAGCTTTAAAAGTGACTGATGATTTTTCTGTGTTTTTTTGTTTGTTTGTTCGTTTGTTGTTATCTAACTCATGTCAGGTTTCATCCAGCATTCTCAAAGACTGGAAGGTCTGAAACGTGTTGACAACTGCTTTGGTGGGAAGAAGGAATATGGGTTCCTGAACCTATTACATGTTACTGGGCTTGAGAATTGGAGCCTATTACTTTACCTCTTCTAACTCAGTCTGTTCACTTCAGTTTAGAAATGATGGTGATAATGATGATACATAGGAAATTCACATGACTTTCAGATGCCCCAAATGAGAAATTGGAGGTAAACTTGCTTTATAAAGGGTAATACACATGTGATGAGTTTTCACCATTATTGATCAGCATTTATCACCCCTCTTTGCATGAGCTAGTATGTCCATCTTTAATAATAATAATATTACTAATGCAAAAAATCCCTGTTTTTCATAGATAATAAATAGATATCTTTTTTACAAATGCTAAATATGAAAAGCAAATTATTTTTACCTAAGCGTAAATCATTTAATTTACTGAAAAGTTATTTCATACTGTACTTGTGTTGAGTATTTTTATTATATATCTCATTAAACTAATGCATAGGGGGGCTAATTTATTGAATATCACACAACTTAGTAAATGGCAGGCTTAGGATTTAAACACCTGTTTCTAAGTTGCTTTCCCATCTACAGAGTGCTACTCTCTTATTTGACCCCATGTTTATCTTTTGTTTCTGTCTTGACACTGGAAACGACTTACCCTGCTTTTCAATGATATTAATTTTGGGTCAGTGAACCATAGTCTAACACAGAGAACAGCTTCAGTGAAGACTAACACAGACTCAAGCACTAAGTGAATAAGTCATTTAACCTCTCTAAACTGCTTGTTTTTTCATCTATAAAATGGGATTGAGAAATATATCTTACATTTAGTGATATTATGAAATCAAAATGAGCTCATGTGAGTATTAGGGGGGTCACAGTACCAATGAGTGACAAAATTGTGATGTAATAGGGAAATTAAATTCCCATATTAAAATATTGTAAACATTATTTGATTTGTTTTCAGGTCTTGATTTAGACGTTTTGTCTTTGTTTTTTGTTGGTAATGACCTAAGCACTGGCAGTGTTGTTTTTATGTGTGGAAGGCCTCTCTTATGGAAACAAAACTAAAATAATGGTTCAGATCCACCCAAAAAATGTCATGTTGTAGTCATTAACAAGCTATAGTAAGATGTTTGTAAGATATCAATAATGGATTACAATATAAATATTTATGGAGTGCTGTGAGGTAGTTAGTTTCCATCAAGCTGGGGACATGCAAAATTGAATAGATAAGTCACTAAACAAGACTTTGATTAAGTGGCTGTGGCATAATCCTTTTCCAATATTAAACAAATACCATCTTTAATGTTGTTTGAGGTAAAGTGAGTTTTGAAATTCTGGTAACAGCAAAAATCTTCATAATAAAATATGTTACTTAAATGGACTTTGAATATAGTATGACTTTGCAAATATCTTTATCTTTCTAAGTTTACGCAGTGGGTAGAAAAATATTAGACAAAAATATGCCTGCATAATAGCACCCAGATATTTTGGAAATAGAATAGATACATAATAGTTTTGTCCCCAAGTAGAAATGATTGTCATATTAAGGCATTCAAATTGATTTGAACATTTCTCTTCTCTATTTTGCTGCTCCATTTTTCTCCTCTGGGAAATTATTAACGAAGTCTAATATTTTTCAGTATGCCTTTGACAATTGAATTGTATATGTACAATGGTTGTAAGAAGAGCTTAAGCACAGGCATAGCCCTAAGCTGCTGTACAAATTGCTTGAAACATAAAAGATGTCAACTTGGAATCAAAGGTCTTCTTATGGGTTTGATCCACAACTGAACCATCCCTATGGCATCTCTTAAGAATATTGCAGGCAAATGACGCCAGCCCTTTCAGGATATCAAAAGGAGTCCACAGGGCATATCTTTTTGCTATGACCCAGGTGCTGGGTATTTTGTGAAAAGTGTATCAGCTACTTTTCTTAGTGCTTTATAAATAATGAACTTACATGAAAGTCATAGCAAAGCTGCTAAAAATTGCCCTGACCAGTGTGGTTCAGTTAGTTGCATGTCGTTCCACAGAGAGAAGGGTCACTGGTTTGGATCCTGGTCAGGGCACATGCCTGGATTGTGGGCGTGGTCCCTGGTCATGGCACATGCAAGAGGCAACCAATGGGTGTTTCTCTCTGATATCTATGTTTCTCTCTCCACCCCCTTCCCTCTGTCTAAAATAAACAAACACAATCTTTAAAAAAAGCTGCTGAAATTATTTATTCCACACTTGGAGGTATGACAAAATGCTTATTTCTTGATTTTTAAAATGTTATGCTAGATCATTTTTCCAATTAGATGATCTGTGTATCATCTGATGCATGCAAAGGATGTAACTTTGTTTTCCTAATAATCAATGATAGATAAATGTGCTCGTAGTTTGTGTTTTTTTTTAAGTTATAGGTTGACCTGTAAAAAAATAAGTTCTTGTAGCTTGATAGCCCCGGTGATGTATCAACCCCAACGTTTGTATGGTTTTAGAGCGAAGTTGCAGGTGAACCTAGAAAAGGCTACATTCAATTTGAAGATTTACTTTAACTTCCCTTTGTAACTATTTTATCTTTCTTTATAAATATGTTAATAACTCTTTAACACATGCTAACTAGTGCTTTGTTGGAGAATTTGATCTCTTTAGCTATTATATTTGTGCTGGTATTTCTCCCATTTTATAGATTATTAAATTAGGGCACAGCAAACTTAAATATTTTCCTAAAGTCAAACAGCTAAGAAAGGGGTACAGCTAGGCTTCAAATCTATTTGTCTTTAAAGTCTGTATTCTTAACCATAAGTAATTTGGGCTTTCCTGTTTACCAAGATATTTATTAACTATGCTCTCTCCCCTCAAAAAGCAAATCCCTTCTCTACTCACACAATATGCAAGGCGTTAATCGCAGCCTTATGTGTACAAACACTTGCACTCAGGTAACAGCTGTGGAAGACACTCCATATAAACATACTGAACTACACTGTACTGCAATTTGAGTCTTAAGCACTTTATCTATAGACCCTAAATCAGGAGAATAATTGGCTTATTAATCATCAAAGGATCTCTAACAATGCTTGAGATCTTGTGTTCTACTTAAAGAAGTGAGTTAATGATAACGTAGTATACCTTTGAATGGTTAAGGAATTGTTTCTAACCTAAATCTAATTTAAAATGGTGAATATAAAATGGAAGAACAAGACTATTGGTCCTGATAGGTGTTCGTTTCATTGTGTGTCTCTATTTGGTAACTCAGAAGTAATCAGGCCACTGTACAACTGATTACTGGGTAATCATAACATTGGTAGCTAAAAGACATGTCCTGGGATTATTTGTCTGAGGACCTCATGTGACTGGGACCAGTTCCTAGAAGGGTTTGGGAGCCTTGGAGGGTAGAATCTCTGTAGCTTTGAGCTCTGGTGCTCCAGAGGTCTTTGGGGCAGGGAGAATTGTCTTCTTTATAGCAGCTGTCTGGGGCACCAGGAAGTTTTGCCTGTTCCATCAAAGAACTGGAAAGAGAAGAGAATCCAAATAAGGGAGATGGATGAGGTCACAGAATGCTGACCTTGGTACTCCAAACCGACCACCTTTAAGAATATTCACTCTAGGTGGCACACAAGGGGCTCTGCAGAATTGAGATGTGGTCACACTCACCTCAAGTAGTTGAAGACATTGTCACTTTTATGTAAGTTCCGTCCTTGTTCTGAAGCACATGGGAAAAAGGATACTTCCTAGAAGAGGTGTTTACAACTCTGAAGCACAAAGATTTACAGTCGGTCTTATCGACCAAGGTTATAGCAAACTCCTATCAATGAAAAGAGCTCATAGTGGGTTTTGCCAAGGTCAGAGACTAGAGAACAGTGTGTTTTTAGGGAGCAGTTATGCCCACAGTCACGGTTGTAACTAAGGTGAGTTACACAAATAAAGCACTGAGCAGACATATTGGAAGAAAGCAACGTGTTCTGTGTCTGCTTTGCTTTCTACCTCAATACTGTTTGCAAATTATATTAAGTAAACCGTGTTCGGGCTGCTTTCTTGTGATTATGATATATGCAAGTACTAAATGCTTCTTATTGGATTTCGAAAATTTAGACTTGTGTGTCCCAAACATCTGATACAAAAGTTATGTCGCTTTTTTAAAGATAGACATTAAGTCTTTTAATGAAATAGTTTGAACCCCATTGATTGTTTTGCATTCATGATTGTACAAGAGAATTTGATCCATACCCTTAGTTGATCCTATTAATTTATATACCCTTTATCAATGAAGAGTAAATTGCTGTGATATAGTGAGTTGACAAAGCAATGCAGCCTTTCTTCCACGTCGTGGAGGCCCTGTCACTCTACCACATCCAAGGCCCAGGGACTATACCATCGTAGGTCTCATAATTAGCGCCCTCCTTTCTGTACAGAAAAAATGTGTTCATGTTTCATTAACTACTATGACTGCCATGATTTTATGCATTTCACAGAGAAAATACTATTGTTTTGTTCTCAGTGACTGAAGTACCAAAACCTTTTGTGCGTGTTATCATGTGAGGGGTCATCATCACTCATGAAAGCCTCAGGCTTCGCGTGACACCTTTCTAAAACCGGACATGTGTTTCTTCTTTGCTTATTCTTTTAAACACATGTGTACATAGTTGAAAGAGAAAATGATATATGTTAAAAATGTGCACTGACAAATTCTTAGTTTTTCAGTTTAAAAAAAAATGGAAGGGACCTCAAACAGAAGGCCACGCATCCAAGAGGAAATTAAAACATTTTCATTTTCAATTCTCCCTGGGTATTAATGTGAATCAGAAAACAAACAATTCTATTGTTGGGATCCTCTTTTCTTCTGCTTTATGCATCTTTTCTCTCCCATTTTTTAACTAACAGTATAAATATAAGAAGAAATAAATTTGGCTTATCAGAGATACATTTAGGAAGAGTTTAGCTTAGTTCATTGTAAACCCTATTTGAATACATATTATGATGTAGTTACTCTTTGTCTTTATCCACAATAACAGCTTAAAAAACCTGCTTTTCTTGACACTTACCAAACTTACTACTTTTTTGGATTTGGCCCCACATGTTAAGTGGGATATAAACACTTTAAGAGGATGATGGAAAGGGGCTATGGATATCTTATATTAGGAGTAGTAGAGAGAACTGAGACAGATTAGAGAAAATATGATTGCTATCTTCATATATTTTAAGAGTTGTCAAGGAGAAGAGGGATTAAACTCATTATGCATAGCCCTTCAAAAGATCTGAGCTAGCAAAAATGAGTGCAAGCCACAGGGAGTTAAGTTCCAGCTCAACTGAAGGAAAATATTGAGTCCAAATTGTCTGAGACAGGATCAGACTGCCTCTGCAGGGTGTGCGTTCTGGGTCAGTGGGAGGATATGAGTATTATCTGAGTTTAATTGCAAGGGGTGCTTTACAATGACATCAAGCATTGAACGAGTAGTTGGAATGAATGTGGTTTTTTTTTTATTCAATAAAATATTGCTTCAGTCAATATTTACATGGTGAGTTGATCAAAGTTGGGGTCAGGTTTCTTTAAATAAAAGGTAACTTCTGGTTTTCTTGTATACTCTAGTTCATTTGCTGCAAAAGAAATAAACCAGTAGAATAATGTAGAGCTATAAAGGATACTTTTGCCCCTTATGTTAAGTGTAAAATCATTCAATATAACAGGTTAATGGAACTTTTGAAGTCATTGAGTCCAGCCCATTAATTTTACCAGTTTGGAAACTGAAACTTAAAGAAGTGATGATGCAATTGGCCCAAGTTCATAGAATCAATAGGAGGGCTGGAGTTGAAAGCAGTATTCCAATGCCCAGTTAGATCTTTTCGCTGCAAGAGTGGAAAAAGATTTGTGCTTTGTGCCGGAATGCTACCAGTGACTGTAAGAATGACATCACACTAAAAAGAAGTGTCCAGACTCATTGTGTGTGTGTGTGTGTGTGTGTGTGTGTGTGTGTGTGTGTAGCTTGCTCACCAATGAACTGAACAGCAGTTTTTAATCTTTTTTATCTTGTGCCACACATAAACTGATTATGAAAATTCTGTGGCACATCCAAAATATAAATTTTTGCTGTTCTGACAAAAAAAAGATATAATTTTGATTCATTCATATTGGATGGCTACTGTTATGTTGGCTGTTGTTATTTTTTTTTTTTTTTGACAATTGAAGGGAAAAGAGTTCAGTGCTCCTGACTAAATATTCACGTACTGCTTGTTTTAAAAGTTTTTGTGGCACACCAGCTGAAAATCACTGAGCTAGAGCTATTTGACCTCAGGGTTTTTTCCCTGATTGCTTTGACTTGTTGTTTGGAGCTTTGGCTCTTCTTCATATTCAGTTGGTTGTTAATTCTCGAAGTGTCTAAGTAACATTTTACAGGACCTCCAGCTCTCAATCTACAGCATTAAACAAAAGCTTGTTACAGTTTCATGAATTCAGGTATTGTTAGAAACTAAGTATAGTTTTTTCAATATGCCAGGAAGCAGGATTTTTTTGGTCTAATTTTATTATGAAGGTCAATATGGCTCTTCAGCTCCCTGCCACAATCACATTACACACACACACACACACACACACACACACGTACAAATGCACACAGAAAGTCTTTCACCAGGATGGACATTCAATTATAGGCTGAAAGCAAGAAAGGTGGTTCACTGTTGCTATTGCTAAAGATGCAAGGGTTAAAGTTGTATCTGATATTAGTTTCTTTCTGTTTCCTTCTGTTTTGTGAATTTGTTGGTAAAGTGTATATATAGCCAGAAGAGGTAGTCACACTTTTTAGTGACATTTAAAAATAAAAATGTTCTGAAAGCCATGGGGTTATACAAATGTTTCTGAGTGAGAAATCTGCTGGTTTTACTTCATCTCTTGGCCCTTGTAAGAGACCAAAGCAGTAGCAAGGTGTCCTCTCCTATTTACTCCTCCGTGCATGTCACAGTTTCCTAAATGGGTTAGAGCTAATTTCCTACATCTGCAACTTAATACCTGCCCAAAATCGGCCATTCAAGGGGCCCATTCCCACTTTATTTGACCACTTGCTTCTTCTTTTTTCTGAGAACACAAGAGACAAAGTGCACCCTGCATTGAGCTTGGAGAAGATTCAGAAAAGGAATACTTTTACAATTCTATTTTAGTATGTAATTAACCCTTTTTCACAGGAATAAAGAAGTGACATTGTCACATTGTAATGTGTAGCAATATACTTGTGATTATTTTACTTGTAATTGTAATGTAAATTTTGTTGCAAAATACAGGTGATTTGACTCTGGTTATTCAGTGAATTTGCTCTTTGAATTTAAAAGGCACAATCAAAAGACTTTCTTCTAGGTTGGTAATGCAAATTCATTGATGTGCAAGTTTTACCTTCAATACTTGGAAAAACAATGAAACACCAAGCATAAAATAATTAGTGCAGTACATACACTTAAAAGAAAGAAGAAGCTGGTAGAATGAAGACCGTGACTTTAATAGTAGGAAAGCAATTTTATATATGAAGACTATTTATTTAGATAATTATATCTATATATTTTTCTAGCCGTGTATGATAGAGTAAGATAAGAACTTTTTGGTCATTAGTCAAAAAGAGAGTGTGGTTTGGATTGGACCAGTCTGAGGAGCAGGCTCAGTTTACAGAGAGAGGAAGGGAAATGCACCACGTGGGGATGTGTTGGGGTCGTCGCTGTGTTTGCAGGTATGTTGCTGTATTCCCTTTCATGATGTTCTCTTGGGCTCTGCATATTTGCTGTCAAAATATTGTTGAATTTCAATTAGTACATTTCCATTTCTAAGCTTTTCATTTTATGATTTTTCGAATATATTTGGTCAATTTTTATAGTCTTTTGCACCATAGTCATTTTATTTGTTTAATCACATCGATCTTATATTTTACAACTGATAAAACCCCTGAAATTTTTGCAAGTCTGATTTTATAGGTCTGATGTTGTTATTTCTGCTGATTCTTTCCTTGGCAGCTTGTTTCCTTGTATGTTTTGTGACTGTGGGCTCATGGGTCCTGCAACTTTAAACCATGGGCATTTATGAGGCCTGTTTAGTAGTGTGTTTCTACAATGGAATTCTAATATTGCTTCTAACCACATCATTGGTGCCCATCAGGGACTCATTTAAATGAAATCTTTGTCTTGAGGTTTTGTGGATCACTTGTGTAGTAGGAAGACAGGTCCAAAGCTAAATGTGTGGTTGTTAAGAATTCTTGAGAGAGACATTGTCTCTTTTCTTTCTGCCCACAGTGAAGACGAAATAGGTAAGTCCCCCTCCACCTCACACTGCAACACTTTTTTTTAAAGGCAGAATTGAAGATTTTTGGATAAAAATTTTAAGTGATTTCTCCCTCTTCCTTTACAGGTCCTATTGTTTGTACCTCACATTCTCAATGTTACTGTTGGTGTTTAGCCAGATATTGAGAAAATAGAGCAAAGGGAACTAGCTTTATAAGCTGGGAAATATAAGCTTGCTTTCGAGCCAGGAAGCTACAACTTCACATTCCAGGGGATTACAGAATTGCTCTGCCAAGGGGATTCACACCCCTCCCTCCTCTCCTCTGGTACCAGACTGCCAGGTGGGAGGGGGGTTGGAGAACACACACACAATGGAAGTCAAAGTAGCACAGGAGGAGGTGCTGAACCACAGAGGCCTGTTAGTCTAACTAGGGGGTGTAAACATTTCCAAGCTTGCAAAAACTTGGGAAGTTGATTGGTTCTTTTGAAAGGGCACCTGGTCACTCCTACACCCAAACTAATATAATCCCAGGGGAGCAAAGAAGCCCTATCTCTTGCCTGTGATTTGCACATTTGTGGTTCACTCACCTGCTCTCTCCCTGTAGTACTAGCAGCAATGGACTGCAGCCAGAAACACACGCTAAACTAGCCAGATGCTGGACTAAATTGTACTTTAATA